>CM077247.1:30600289-30864081 GCA_039654775.1 Spinibarbus caldwelli | reverse complement strand
TCTCTCTGTCTCTCTTTGTCTCTCTCTCTCTCTCTCTCTCTCTGTCTCTCTCTCTCTCTCTCTGTCTCTCTCTCTCTCTGTCTCTCTCTCTCTCTCTCTCTCTCTCTCTCTCTCTGTCTCTCTCTCTCTCTGTCTCTCTCTCTCTCTCTCTCTGTCTCTCTCTCTCGCTCTCTCTGTCTCTCTCTCTCTCTCTCTCTCTGTCTCTCTCTCTCTCTCTCTGTCTCTCTCTCTCTCTCTCTCTCTCTCTGTCTCTCTCTCTCTCTCTGTCTCTCAGTCATTAATTTGTTAAGAGGTTAAATAGAAAGGGCTCTGTCTGCATCAGTTTCACAGCTCGCTCTCTTTCCTCAGGTACCCTGACCGACTGTCCTAAATGAAGGCCCGTTCACACAGAGAACGGTAACTGTAAAGATAACTGTATTAGCCTCTACGCTAATCACAATAACTTATAATCGCACACTGCAGTTATGTATTTAATCTTAATCATTCACGTCAAAAGTGGCATTTACATTGGGCTTGACAGTAGATGCAGTTTGATCAAGTGAATTCATAAACAGCTGAAACATGAGCTTCACTTTGTGATCCCTTCAGATGTGATTCATTTGGGACTCATGATTTTACCTGTTATTTATTCATCCATTCAGAGAACTCATTAAAGTACATGACTCCACAATAATATACTGTACTAATACACACTTGAGGATAAAAACTGTATTCTTAAAATTGAGAAATCCAATCATTTACAGAAAAGCAATTATTTTTTACATTAGCAAAGTTTATTATTAATGTAATAAAATCTCTTTTAATTTAATAAAGCTTGGCACCACCATTACAGTCTTCAAAGGATTGTGTTTACAGTGCAGAAATCTTGCTTGCTTTAATACTTTTTCTTACATTAATCACAAACTAAATAAAGTAGAAACAATCCAGCTATTCCTAGTTCCCTTCGAAGAGGAAATGTGACTCTGTGTAATGGTGTTGATGCTGTGGGAACGCTTCTGTGTGACCGTTGTCTGAAGCATCTATGCAAACATGCCAATCGTATTGGCTGACATGAAGTCATTGCATGGCGCACCAGCACACCTGCATCATGAAATGCCCAGCTTCTTTGCCTACGGGAAGCTGCTTGTCTGCTGAATGTGTGTGAAATCAATGTATGTGCTTAGAAAAAGAGTTACAAACCATGCCAGGTTCTTAGTATAAGAGATGTGTGACACCACGTCCCCACTTTATCCTGGGCGACGACTCCCACAAAACCTCTTACGAAATTTATTTGGGAGCGAGCATGTTTGGTCAGTCCTAGAGGAGGCTTAACTTTGCGGATCAGGTCCTGTGTTTGGCAAGGCAACATGATGTACTCATTCTTCTTCGATGCTCCCAAGGGTCTGTTTTGCTCACTGTGTTTGTGTTTTGGGAAGCACAGTCTGTAGTGGAATATTCACCTAGTCTCCATTCAGCGCTGCTGCCAGAGTAAGGCATCCATCCCCCCTCATCAGAGGATATCAGGACTCTAAAGTTACAGCAGTTACATGTTCCCCCGTGAGCTGATTCAGGGCACCAAACGAAGCAGTTCCACCTCTCATATCTAAAGCTCTGATGCTACAGCATTCACTGGCCCAACAGTAAGCCCTCTTGAGGGAAAAGTGTGTTGCACCCCTACTGAAAAAAATTGTTTACTTAAGTACAATTTATTTGTATGTACTTTAGTATAACTAATATATTTGTGGCAAACTATAAATTGGTATACTTAAAGTCTGCTAAATTGGAACAACTAATTTTGTACTAAATGTATTTTAGTTGTGCAAAAGCAGTGTTGAAGTTCAACTAAAGTTGTATTAAATATATTTGTTTGTGCTAAAGTGGAACTATTCTAAGTATACTTAAGTACACTTTAAATATCCACTCTTTTATTTAATTTTTGAAATGCAGAATTCATTCAGCATAAACGTCAAATGTATTTTGGTGACATTACACTTGCAATTAAATTACACTGTAAGAGTGTTGCACATAGATTAATATTATACTAATAACAAACTGAGGTCATGCTATCCCTTACTTTTAGTGACTTTAAAATGCATTGCAATGGCATTCCAAGTAAACTTGAAGTGTGCTAATGGCACAATTATTGTGTGCTTCTAATGGAATAAAATAACCTTTATAAATAACGGCACAGCTTAAGAAATTGCCTTTTACTAAGACCCCCAGCATACCAGCCAACTCAATTATCCAGAGAACATCAGTGGAACATTGGGCGCAGACATTTGAACATTGACTGAAGGAAACCCTGCAGACTGGATTCGAACCCGGGTCGCTGCAACACACACGTGCACTCACTTTACCAGATCACCACCAAAGCAGACATGTGCTGTGATAAACCGCGATTACTTTATAGTCTTTCTATACTGTTACAAATACTACTATAAGTAAACCGTTTTTTTTTTTTCCCCCATCAACAATGACAGCACAAATTATATGAAAAGTCTTAATATAGGTGCAGTAAGCGGTGCGTGGAAATAAACGGCCTGTATAGAATACAAAAGTGTGTTAAACTTGAAGCTGTTAAAGTCAGCGGACACAACATTAAATATCATCTGCAGAATGTTTTGCTTCCCTTTTACCTGACATGATCTGTCATTAACGCTGCAGGAAACAATTGGATAAACCGGCATAACATTAGTTTTATTCTTGTGCACTAAACAATCCGGTAACATCTTGCACGCTTCAACTCTCAATGCACTGCACAAATGTTAATGTAAAATGCAATGAAATGTTTTGATGGTTTGATCGTCTCGCAGTATGCTGCCGATTTATATGTGACATATGAATTGAAATTATTTTAATACATTTTGTTACTTTTCATGTAGTTAACGTCTCTGAATTTATTTGACATTTATTTAACTTTTTGTGTTGTTTTTGTATGCTGGTCAGGATAATTTTAATTGTTTGTTTAATAATTCATAATATTTTGACAGCCCAAAGAGCAGCAATCCATATTTCCCAGTGCAACATTGCCGTTAAAGACATTAAAGAACCATTAATGGAAAAAAGTGTGGACATTAAAGAACCATTAATGGAAAAAATGTGTTGGTACAGGTGCATTGAAGTGTATTGTGAATATACTAAATAAACCTTCTGATCAAGTTCGTGAATTTCTTTCACCATTTCAAATCCATGACTATATGTTGTTTACCTATCTTTACTTTTGTAACTACTTTATATGTGACCATGGACCACAAAACCAATCATAAGGGTCTTTTTTTTTTTTTTTTTTTAAACAAGCTTTCCATTGATGTATGGTTTGTTAGGAAAGGACAATATTTGGCTGAGATACAACTATTTGAAAATCTGGAATCTGAGGGTGCAAAAAAATCTAAATATTGAGAAAATCACCTTTAAAGTTGTCCAAATGAAGTTCTTAGCAATGCATATTACTAATCAAAATTAAGTTTATATATGTTCATGGTAGGAAATTTACAAAATATCTTGTATTTTTTATTTTTTTTTAACTCAAAACATTTATTTTTATCTAAACTATTTTTATACTCAACAAGTAGAACTGAAATACAGTGTATTGTATTGTACATTTAATCATAACAGGTCTACAGAGGATTCAACTAAAATAAATTACTGAGGTATTATTTCAATATTTAAAAAAAAATTAATGATTTTTATTTGCAAATCCCCCATTGTTACATTTGTGCTGTAGGCAAAAGTTTGGAAACTCTGCTCTTACAGCACCTGTTAGCAGAAACATACTAGACGTTTCAATTCATACCTCACACTTTCGTTGGTTTTCCTAAAAAGAAAGTCTCATTTTAAAAAATAAATAAATAAATAAATAAATAAATAAATAAAATTACACAGCATCATCTTAAAATAATTTAATTATTCTCATATTTGAAATAAATGGTAAGACTTGTATCTTTAGCTGCAATGAGTTTCTAGACTTTAAAGGTTTCTTCTGAAAAATGTGCTAAATCTGCAACACAGATTCCAATAGTGTGCACTCTACCGAGTTCAGATGTTTAGCAAAATTACAGCAAAACCGATGGTTGGTGAATTTCAGAGCTCATGAAGGTATAAAGTGAGGAGAGACTGACTTATCAAGCCTCCTTCACTGAACATACTGCAGCCTATATTTAGGCCAATGTTAAAATCACATTATTACAATACTTAAGACACTTTTAAGGGGTGAAAGAACAAACAAATATCAATACACAGAATGTGATATTGTTTCTTGTCCCATAGTTTTAGGTGAGAACTCATACAGCGGCCTTGTTTACTTAAATGATATGACAACATACAATACAAACAATCCCCACAGACATACATTATATGGCCTTCATACAGCTACAGGATCATAAGATGAGTTGCTTCATTCATCTCTTATGGACACTAGTTTTTGGGATGAATGAACATGGACATGTCATTGGGGTTATGAAGTGGCGTCCTCTTTCAAAGTTCCGTCCAGTTAGTTTTTATGGGTGTGTATGTGTGAAAATCACTTTAACAAGTTTCAAACATGTTGTAGATGGAATTAAGAACCTAGCCAGTGTACTTTCTTAAAGATTAATATATAATCTTATATATATATATAAGATTAATATATATATATATATATATATATATATATATATATATATATATATATATATATATATATATATATATATATATTTCATCCTTCCCCAAATGCATTTGTAAAAGGTATAGTATTACCTATGAATTTGTAGTGCACTGCTTGCATCAAGTTTGTGCTTGATGAAAGCATGAAATAACTACATTTACAATGTATTTTCAGTTAGTATAGGCACATCAATCTATTTTTGTATACTTATAAAATAAATATATTTTAAATACAATTAAGTACCTTTATTTTTCACTAGGGACCACAAAATAGAAATGGGTGATAACTCCTCCTTGGTGCCCTCAAGGAGCACTAACCTGCCATTCCGTGTTTTAAGAAGCAGAAGTCTCCGGCAGGATTCTGCCCTGTCTCTGTTCAGTATCATTGCTCAAGTGTCTCTTAGGTTTGCGTACCATCATCCAGTTCTTCCCTTTGGGTTGTCTTTATAACCTTTTGTACACCCTGCCACTTACAGTGTTTGGGGAACAGCAATCTCTGGCGAGTCCAGAGGTATTGCTGAGTGGAAGTGGACTTGTTCACCTTCGAGGAGACCCCCTACTGTCCCCTCTGGTTCCCCTCCAGATCTGCTGGGGCTGGATGGCATGGTACAGATGTGGCTGAGGCTAAGCCAGGCCAGCTTGAGTCTGGTTTTCAGATCTAGTGTCTCTCCTGGATGGCGCTCCCTGGAGATTTCCAACCTGAAAGACCTCCTGTCTCAAGGCGAGGCTTGTTCTATCACCACCAGCCAAAGATCTGGAAACTTTGGGTCTGGCCCATAGATTATGACTGAGGTAGTAATAAACACTTCTGAGTTCCAGAGCTCCCTCCGGGAGAAGTTGTATGCCCAGAAGTGCCAGCTCTTTATGCCATGGTGTGAACATCGTCACTTGAGCCCAGTCCACTGCTCGGTTGGTACACTGCTAGAGTTCTTAAAAGAGCATCTCTCAGCAGGGTTAGGCAGGCCTTGTCAGTGGCCTCCTCGGGTTGGATTCTGCTCTTGGACTGGTCAAAGTTATTCTGCATCCTAGACTGGATAACATTCATGTGCCTTCTGTGACCGGCCAGCTCATTGTAGGTCAAGCCTTCTTCCCTCGGCCACATCAATCAACAGAGCAAGAGAGGCTTCACATATTATGTCCACTCCGGGCTCTTAGGATCTACATTCACTGCTCAAGCCAGTGCCATTAATCCACAGAAGGATTGATCTGCTTTGGTGGTCGAAGCAAAGGTGCTGTGGTCAGCTATTGCTCTGGCCTGTGAGGTGCATGGAACCTCTCGGTGTCAGGGCCCACTCCACTTGGAGTGTGGCATCTTCCAAGGCATCTAAGAGTGCGCACTTACAAGATGTTTCTGCTGAGGAAGGCTGGTCCTCTCTGCACACATTCATTAGATTTTACAGTATGAACATGCATTCAACCCCAGGATCCCAGGTTACGTAGATAACGCGGTTCCATGAGAAAGGAACAAGGCATTGCGTGTCTGTGGCAATTTATGGTCTTGCTGGCACACCACGCTAGGTCACTTGCCCTGACATCAGTCAATAAGATTGATGTTTTTTAATTTGTGCTTCAGACAGTGGTCATGCGAAACTACTCCCAAAGCAGCAACGGCGTGAAGCAGCGTCTCATTCCCTTCTCAGAGAATCGGGTTACATATGTAACCTGAGACATTCTTTTATGTTTATGAGATTGGAAACCTTAAATTAACCTTTAACAACTATGAGAAAAACAACCTTAAAACCAAAAGACAGCAACTGTTAATGTTCACTCACACTTCTCAATAACATTCCTCATATGAAGAACACAAGAGACGCTCACAGCTGATTCCAACAGATCTTGACCTTGACATTTTGCTTGATGTAGCTAATATTCTGGCAAGCATAAAACATGCAGTAGATTATTATTATTAATATAAATTTCTATCTATTTCTATCTATTTGAAACAGTATTAGCATTGTCTAACACCAAATAATAACCCACATTTGTTTTATGATGCTGCAGTCTGTGAAGTCCTGTTGCAGACTTGTTGCCAGCAAAAAAACATCAAAGGCAACAAGCTTGAGTCTTTTAGCCCACCTCAAAAACACTTTTATTTATGGATTTTGTTGTGCCATTCCAGCATCAAAGTAGACATCATTTATTAAACTGAAGCAGTTCCTGGTCATTGGTGATATTTCTGGGTCAACGCTGGCCTCCTCCATAGTGTCACATGAACATGATGACAGAAAATTAGATTATTATTGCTGCCCTTTTCTTTCTCAATTACACCTTACATGATGTTGAATTATGCTGTAAACTCACTGAAATGTTCACATGATCATATATAGAGTGATCTTCACACAAGTGAGTTTTGTGTGTGTGTGTGTGTGTGTGTGTGTGTGTGTGTGTCAGATGACCCCCTCCTCACCCTGACCTTACAAGAAGAGTTTAAGAACACTGTTCAATCAAATAAAATATTAAAAATAGAGAGGGTTTCAGCTGAAGGATTTGTAAGATATAGGATAACTTCTTACTGTAGATCACCACAAGGGAGACACACAACTGAATGAAATGAATGCTATTAGCAAAAACAAAAAACACAATTACTGAATTATGGCAATAAAAGGAATGAGATGGATAAATAAAAGTGATGGAGCTACATTTCTTATGGAAAGATATGAATTGACATCAACTGTACAATCTCTGAAGCAAATATGAAAAGCCGTATACTGACAGTATAAACAGTTTCCAGAGACCATGGAATTAAATTGGCATGGTCAACTGATGAACCTGATGATGGTGTTGCGATGGAAAGGAGCTGAATTTCTTGTAGAAAGTGTAGAAAATATGTCACTTCTGGAGCACCAAGGAGGTCCTCATAGTGTGGAAATCTCAGATGAAGATACTTTGGAAGTCAGGCTGACTGGTGGTGCAGAAAGATCCTTAACAATCAGAAACACACAGATGGAGGAACCTTGAAGTGAATGTTGTCACTGGTTGTGTCTGTCAGTGTCTCCACACAGAACTTGGTAGTATCTGTTGTTTTCTCACTGGTGGAACTTTTATCTTTTCCTGACAAGATGGGAATTGTAATTTGTCAGCTTTCCAATCCATCTGCGTGATTGGCTGTTGTTGTCAGAGGTATAGATATGAACCACTCAGAAATGGAAGTTATACGCATAGTCTAAGGTTTTACTTTCCACGTCCTTAAGGTTTTACTTATGCATTATTCACTCCTTAATCACTTCCAAAGCAACCTAGGCAATGTTCTGAACGTTTGTATGTTTGTATGTACAGCTCTCATTAATCATATCATATTCTCTGAGTGCATTTGGAGCAGATATTCTACTGTATTAGTCACATGACCAGGCAACTTCCTGTCACTCTGTGCTAGGAATATCATCCTGTCTGCTTTGGTATGTCTATATATATCAGATTCAGTATCTGTTGAAATGCACCTGTGATTGAATCATTGCACAGCTGAAAACACAAATACCCCCCCATGCTGATACTGTACAGCTCTTCCAATGCAATAAACAGTGATGTGTCATTATAATGGAGATCTAAGAAAACTCCTGGCACTAAACAGCAGGGATTGTGTTCAAAGGTATGAGCCTCATTAGGATTGACGTCTGGCTTCATTCTTTACACTCCTTTTAGACGCTGCTCGAAATGATATATTTTTTTCTGATTTGATTTCACATTTAATTTGTCTATCTATATTACTAGACCAATCTTAAATTATCTTCCCTTCTCCTTTTGTGTTTAGCTGACACGTAGCATGTCAAAATAATTGACTTAGAATGAGTGGATAAATGGAGCACAACAAAGACGAATTACTGCCTACTTTTACACGATCTCTAGAGCCCAGAGTATCAAACACAGGCTTAACAAAACCACACCACTAACATTAGCATTGTTTCTTTATGTTTATATACAGACAGTGCCTGACCTGTTTTCATTGACATATGAATGGTAAGTTACAATCTGACAGAAGTCTTTGTGAGAAGGACTATACAGTTTTTCTCACATGGTCAATTGCTTGGAGTATTTATTGAAGTATATTTGTGTCTCCTTCACTAATTATCCAAAATATGAAGCATTTGCTATTTTACTGGAGTAAGATGTACAGAAACTCTACCATCTGTTACTGTTGCTTATGTTTAGGTACTTGAACAGACCTCTAACACTGTATGTTCATCCTTGAAGCAATGCAGCTTTTCAATATCATATCTGTTTTGTTGATTAAGCAGCAGGATGACAAGGTTTTGTGTGAGTCTGTTTGTGTAAGAAAAACAGTGTGCGCTTTCCATATGAAAATTCATTTCAGCAAAATGATATAATTTACTTTTATTTTAGAACTTTCTTAATCCCTGCAAGGTAATTAAAAGTAGAGTTGCACAATGTATTTACTCACACACACACACACGCACGCGCGCACACACAGACACACACATAAACACACACACACACAATCTAAACATCAATACAAAATGTCATGAGGAAACCTTGGAAATAAATGTCAAATGATATCTGGTATCATCTGAATGATTGTCTTGTTTGACTAGTTTTATATATATATATATATATATATATATATATATATATATATATATATATATATATATATACATATACTGTGCGACACATACCGTAGCCTATATATACTGAGTTTCAGTTAATTTTCGCATAATTTGTTCACAGAAAGGAAACTCAAATGGCAGAAAGTGACATCTTATTTGTTTTCTTTATTTTTCTGCTTTCTGATTCTGCTGGTATAAGGAAAAAGTTGAAGCGATCACAATGGTACACACACACACACACATACACACACACACACACACACACACACACACATCAGTTCCAGCATTGCTAACTTGACAGCACAGTTGGTACTTTATCAAAATAAAATACAGTTAACCAAACATCAGCGCGACCGCCTCTCTGTCACTGTTGGAACGCAACTGAAGTACAAAGCCTATAATTTACATAATAAATAATAGTTTAGCATTCAGATACTTTACATTGCAAATATGGAAATATTATGGAATATTTGGATTTGTGCCGAATGAGAGAGGTAGGATACACGAGCTCAAAGCTCCATTTCGCAAACAGTTGAGAGTGTAAGCCTTTAAAGTATACTCCTTTGTCAGTCTATGTGAGAGACGCATTCAGAATCAGCACATGGTCACTGTCTGGGGGCTTTGTTTTCAAGTGCGCAACTCATGGCATTCTCTGTTCTTCTGCTGGCGGTTATCAAACAGCGTTGCATTACTGCGGGCACTCCCTTCTGGATTGGGGGTGAATTGCCTGTATTCATTGTAAGGCCTCATGCACCGAACCGAGATGTCCGTACCATGCTGGTTCAGTACGAATACATGTATCGTTCCACCCCAAATATACATACAACAATATTAACAGCAATAAATAAGATAAATAAATTAATTAAACATGAGGTCACATGAATTCATATATACATCATATGCTATATGTGTTTGTATATGTGTCAGAGGTTTGTTGGAGCTTTACAGTAGAGATACAGTATAAATGGTCAAAGCTGAGCTCTCAATCCACAGACGAAAAGTCACAGTTTTCCACAGCGCCTCTGCATTCTGCCTCACACAGGCAAATGGACAGTGCAGATTGCCTCTCGATCATGCTATTATCAGCCAAACACAAACTGGCTTTGAAGTGTGAACTTGGCATCAATGAGAAATCAGCGTGCTATACATTTCAGCTTAAATAGACTATTGTGTCTGAAATATTTGGGAAGGAATAAGGGACTGTTGTATTCTCTTGACACACAAACAGACGGACAGAGAGACAAACAGACAGACAGACATACAGACAGACAAACAAACAGACAAATAGACAGACAGACAGACAGAGAGACAGAGAGATGGACAGACGGACGGGCGGACAGAGAGACAAACAGACGGACAGACAGACAGACAGATGGACAGACGGGCAGACAGACGGACAGACGGACAGACAGACAGACGGACAGACGGACAGACGAACAGAGAGATGGACAGACAGACGGACAGACAGATGAACAGACGGACGGGCGGACAGAGAGACAGACAGAGAGACAGACGGGCAGACAGAGAGACAGACAGAGAGACAGACGGGCAGACAGAGAGACAGACAGATTGACGGATGGGCGGACAGACAGACAGACGGGCAGACAGAGAGACAGATGGACGGACAGACGAACAGAGAGACGGACAGACAGACGGACGGACAGACAGACAGAGAGACAGATGGACAGACGAACAGAGAGACGGACAGACAGACAAAGAGACAGACAGAGAGACAGACGGACAGACAGACAGACAGAGAGACAGACAGAGAGACAGATGGACAGACGAACAGAGAGATGGACAGACAGACAGAGAGACAGACGGGCAGACAGAGAGACAGATTGACGGATGGGCGGACATACAGACAGACGGGCAGACAGAGAGACAGACGGACGGACAGACGAACAGAGAGACGGACAGACGGACAGACAGACGGACGGACAGATGGACAGACGGACGGACAGACGGACAGACAGACAGACAGACAGACAGACAGAGAGACAGATGGACAGACGAACAGAGAGACGGACAGACAGACAGAGAGACGGACAGACGGACAGACAGAGAGACAGACGGGAAGACAGATGGACAGACGAACAGAGAGATGGACAGACAGACAGAGAGACAGACGGACAGATGAACAGAGAGACGGACAGACAGACAGAGAGACAGACGGGCAGACAGACAGACAGACAGACAGACAGACAGAGAGACAGATGGACGGACAGACAGACGGACAGACGAACAGAGAGACGGACAGACAGACAGACAGAGACAGACGGACAGACAGACGGACAGACGGACGGACAGACAGACAGAGAGAGAGACAGATAGACAGACAGACGGACGGACGGACAGACGGACGGACAGAGAGACAGACAGACAGAGACACAGAGAGACGGACAGACAGACAGAGAGACAGACAGACAGACAGAGAAACAGACGGACAGACAGAGAGACAGACAGACAGAGAGACAGACAGACAGACGGACAGATGGACGGACGGACGGACGGACAGAGAGACAGACAGACAGAGACACAGAGAGACGGACAGACAAACAGAGAGACAGACGGACAGACAGAGAGACAGACAGACAGACAGACAGAGAGACAGACAGAGAGACAGACAGACGGACAGACGGACAGATGGACAGACGGACAGACAGACGGACAGAGAGATGGACAGACGGACGGACAGAGACACAGACAGACGGACGGACAGACAGACAGACAGATGGACGGACAGACGGACGGACAGAGAGACAGACAGACAGAGACACAGACAGACAGACAGACAGATTAATTAATGGGTAATGAATAGAAATAAAAGCATCACCCGAGCTACTGCTTTGAATACCTGAGTAATTATCATACAGGTGATTTTGACACAGACATGCATTTTAAGATTGGTATAATGTTGGTAGAAGATATTAGGTGGATTTCAGGAGGGTTTGAAAAAATGTTTTGGCACAGCCATCATGATGTTTGAGTGTTAATATGTTCCAGTAGAGGTTTACACAGGGTCAGGTTCAGATAAATCGCATACTTTTGGATTGGACACTTTATAGCTCTAAAAAAAATACTTGTAATTTCAAATATTGTTACAATCAAGCACAATTTGTTTGCTGATCATTTTTGATTTATCATCCCAATCTGCCACGAGTCATTTCTGCTTATTCTATATTGGATATGATTGTATGTAATCGGTCATGTTGGCGCTGTGATAGCAGATCTAGTGGAATACTGTTGTGTTACTAAAAAACTTAAGTACCTTCAACACATCCAATACTTCAGTAAAGTTTTTACACAGAATCTGTATTTTTTTTTTAATACTAAAGCTATCTTTTGTTTTTCATTTTTGCCTAATTCACTCTTTTTACCCAGAGATGTTTAGCAAGGGAGATAATACTGCATTTGAATTAAAGGCAGATTTACACATGAACATAAGAGTTTATTTGTTCAGCATGTTGAGCTTAAAGCCTGAGTGCTACATAAAGCGGCATACTGTAGTTCTGATGGAGATTTCTGTGGCCCGTCCCACAGGCGGAGGGAAGGTCACCTCTCTGCTGAGTCAGGCTTTGAGATCGGCTCTCTGGGTATTATTTGGGCTTTCCTCGCACACATAAATTTGGCATGAGCCGACAGACATTAATGCCGGGCTGGTCAGATGGGCAGGAGGGAGTGTGGTCTGAAGAAAAGTGATGTGTCAGCTTCAAAACTTCACACTTCAAACATCAAACGCATCTTCATCGCAGTCCTGCAACATGCATTTACATTTACACAGAAGCATGCGGAAAACTGACATGAAGTGCTGCTTGTGAATTCAGACCATGATTTAAAACACTGGTCTAAAAAGATTAGATAAAACATCAGGTCACAATGAAAGCACCATCAATTTCATCCTCATCCTCACAAGTGACTGTAACTGTAAAAATGTTATGACCAGTTTTACATCTGTTTACACTTGTGTCCAATGCTCTTTGACTCTTATGTGTCTTACAATCAGTTGAAACATGCTGTACAGATTGATGTATGTGTTTGAACTGAATATGAGTTCAGGGTTAAGGGCTCTAAAAAGTGTAAAAATAAAATTAAATAGAAAGAAAAAGAAAGAAAGAAGTAGGCTATAATATAATATAATATAGTAAATTATAATATATAATATAAAAGTATTTATACAAAAATATTTCTGATTTAAAGATTTCATAATTATTTTGCATTTTTACTTAATACTCAATAATGTTAACAATTTACTTACTAATTTACAAATTTTTTTGGTGTGTACTGTATTATACAAAATAAACACCTCATCCATTGTGGATCTTTAGTTTGCATTACTGCAATGTTATAAATCTCGGCTCACTCAAAGATCACTGCTGAACCAAGAGATGCTGCATATTCACATGTCAAAGTTAACCAAACTTGAACCGGACACAAAATCTGCACAAGGATATGCATATTTGACAAAATTGTGCCAAGGACCAGTAAATGTGATCACACCTTAACAATGAGATCAGGCAGATTATTTGTAAGAAAAGACAATATAAATATTTGACCTTTATAACAAACATTATAGGCCATAATGAAGCTAAAATAATGAATGCTCGATATTTCAGCAGTCATGTATATATTGGTGGGTTGTTGTCTTTGCATGGACTTTGTAATGCTGTAGTAGTTTGTGTTTACCACCTGTTGACTTCTCATCTTCCTCGTCTCATTGGATTCCCTCTTTTCTCATCTCTCCTGTCTCTCCTGGAACAGATGTGAACACTGACACATGACACATGAACACTGTGAGTCTGGTGCTGTCATTTTAAAGTATGCATGGGGCCAGGTAAAACTCTGATCCAGGGTGCGAACTACAGGGGAGCTAGGGGGAGCTCTTATCATGTGTAAAATTGCAAAAATATTCATTCATGCATGACGGTGATTTAAACCTAATTCGCTTCAATAAAGATAACTATACATGCTATTCTTGTCATGAGCATCAAGGTGTGGGGGCGCTGCGGTGCAAATTCCACTCATCTTTAGTACGTTAACTCAAAAGATTCGTAGAAAAAGTATAAACGTTGGAGGCCATTGATCTGCGCACGGAGTCCTTGAAATCCATTCAGGCCTCTGTGGTCGATTCTGTGTTAAGGTAAGGCATGTTATTCGCAATTATGTGTTGTGGCTGGGTTGTTATAGGTCTGCGTGACTCTCGATGTCTTAGGTCTAATTGAACGGAGAAATTAAGGTATTCTTCTGTAGCCTGACGAGTAACTTTAACCGTTGTTCATGTGAACTCAAAGACAGCCTGATGCTTTGTTTATAGACTATTTGTGGCTGTTTGTTGTTTCACCTATCAATTCGTGTCGATAAAGTATAATAGGGTAAATCCTGTATCTTTATGTATGTATCTTTCTGTTAGCTGTTATGCATTACCCCCCCCCCCCGTTATAAAAAAACAAAAAAAAAAAAAACAGGTGGGCTCCCCCAAAGTCCACGGTATAGTTCGAACACTGCTCTGATCTAATATACAATTTTTATAATGAACCAAGCAAAACTCCAACTGAACTCGAATGGAAATGATCGTTCTGTATTTTCATTTATGGAAAACAGACTTTTTACTTAATAAAACCTAAGTAATAATTACTACAATGTCTTCACACCAAGACATATGCTTTAAAAAATGAAGTGAGAACATACATTATTAATGCCTTTTTGTTGCTGTTCCAAAATATTAAGAATAGTATAAGTAATGCAGTGATTCAGCCCTCCACAGATTATGTAGCCTATGAAAACACTAAACTGCACCTTATTACTGCATTTGGAAGTGCATTTTGAGAATCAAAGCTGTTCTCTGGGGTCCTTAAGGCTCCACATGTGCGACACAGATTCTCTTTAAATGCCAAAACTCTTCAGTTGCATTGTTGACAAATTAATATTTTGTCAAATTTTGGAGGGGTTTGTTTAACCACCTGCACACAAACACTGATTATGTATGAATCACACAGGCTAAATGGCATATTTAGGCTTCTAAACAGCGATATTCACCAAAAAGCGGCTACATTTTGTACCCACTGTACAGGAATTATGGAATATTTTTACATTTTAAAATTGTTTTGGGTTTTTGAATGAGCATAATGCCCTGCACGCACGTGAGGCGCAGTTTGTCCAAACACATTTTAAAAAGATCCCTGAATCCATTGTTATTAGAGACAGCATATAAACCTCGCTTTGTCATTCAGCCTCTGAATTTGTGTCTGTAACTCAATAACATTAATCACAAAAGTCCAGGAATATGCCAAACTATACAAAGAGCTCTCATGTTCTGAGAGAGTTTGTATTTATTTTGTTGCTTTTAGGGCGAATCTATTTTTGGGTCACACATATGCATTTCCCAAAGCGTAGTACAGGCTCTCATGCATGATGGGTAATTATCTAGGGGCAAAAATATAGACCTTGACATCTCACTCTGATTCAGAGAAAACTTAGTAGTGATCTCCATGGTTTGAACAAAGGACAATTATACTTACTCATTACAAATGTTTAATTCACACTGATCCATTTATTTATTTATGCCTGAATGCTTATTTATTTATTTTATGAATTTGATGTTGTCTTTGGTTGTAGTCTAATTTAACAGCTGCTATGTATTTTTTGTATATCATACACAATATATTGTATTATGATTGTATATCACACAATAATCTTTTATTTAAACTTGCCAACATCCTTGAAGATTGTGATTGACTTGTGGTTTATATATAATAAACCACAGTGCCAATGTGGGCAACATGAGCTAAGATTTGGTTGTGACACGACCCTTTACTACAGCCATTGAAATTCACCACTGATTCATCATCTCCATCATTACAGGAGTCCATACCTGAAAAATCTTCCCAAAATTATACATCAGACTTTCACAAATGCAATCTTCACACTTCTGCAAAGAGCAGCTCATATACTTTGATATGCATTGACCTCATTCTGCCGTAAGGTCAACTTATTATGTTGAAAATATGTTCAGGAATTTCTCTGTGTCAGAAGATCTTGTCTCACAGATGCTTTAGAAAGCGTTGAAGAGAATCATTAAGGCTCGTTTGCAGAGATTCTTCTCGTGTGCAGTTCAGCTCAAGACATCTGCTGTAGCTTTGAGAAACACCTCCAGCTACATGACGGCCATCGCAGCGTTTGTGCACAGTTTTCAGATCTTCTCTATGATTCACGTGTGTCTCAGACAGAACTGCCCTCAAAGCATCGGATTCATTTGCAGCTGAAGTCCAACCTTATCAGACATTTGCACAGCATTTCTACTAAAGGTACACAGTAAAAACCTTTGTATTGGATCATGTGATATTACACAAGGATGTGCAAGGATTGTGTGATATTACACAAGGATTTTTCAATTATTTTCTTCATGTTTATTATAATTGCCATCTCATGAGAAAACAGAACAAATTACAAATGGGTAATTTCATATTAATGTATTTGAATTTGATCTGTACAAATTCCATGAAAATATGTGCCTCCACATACATTTCTGCAACACCGTACCTTACTGCACGTTTCGCGGCAGTTTCAAAGTGAAATATTCAGAGAGTGGCGCTAAAACACACGTTCAATACGTGACTGTGGCATGTTTTTATTATGTTGGTACAGGCTCATATTGCTGCGTTTCTATTACGCTGCTTGAGGTACGTATTTCTACTGTTCAGAATTCAAATATTCGGTGAGTGTCGCTGAAGTTAATGCTCTATCATGTTGGAAATATCCCCTACACCAAACCCAAACCTAAACCTACCCGATAGTATTAACACATGCAAAAAGTAATATAAAAACGCATTCGCTGATGCAGCCATGCTATTTTAACTTCCTTATACGGATTTGAGCTGTTTTGTTGAACCGTAGTTTCACGAGGTTCGTACCAGAGCTCTTCATCACTCAAGTTCAACGCCGTATCGCGTGAGATATCGAACAAACCTATTGAATAGAAAACTCATGCATATGAAGCTGTATATGTGATGACAATGCTCAAAAGTATCAGTTTTCAAATCATGCAGGATGTTAAAATTGTTTTAAAGTAATAACATAATGTTCTGCGAGTAATTGTGTGAAAAGTAGCCAATATTAATCAAAACTCTGTACCTGTAAATCATACTTTGTGTGAAAAAGAATGAAAGTTGTCTTGCGTTTTACTGCCTCTAGTGTTCATTTTAATTGGAAACTGCAGTGATTCATACATACAGGTATGTTTTTTTCAGTTTTGCAGAAATGTATTTAGAGGCAAGTATTTCCAATGAGCCTAGGTTGCTAGGATGATGAGTATAAAAATATAAACCATCTGTTGCTGTGAGCCGGGTAATGTTAGGGCAATCTTTTGGCTCAACCAACATTGACTCTATTCATGACCACTCAAGCATGTCCTGTAGCTGATTGAAAGATTGATGGAGTCCCTCGTTTACTTGGCATGGGAAGTCAAGTTACTGAGAAATGTTTCAAGGAACACTGAGCATATGAAGATGGAGATAAGCCAACCTGCTGTGGAGAGCATAAGATTAAAGCTGGCAATGGCTTTGATATACAGTATGTTACCCTACCAGAGTGTGTCTGCATGAACATAATAAACATATGTAGGCAGCCGGGTCATGCTGAGCTCAATACCACCCTGTGTGGAGAAATGCAGGACGACAGGAGAGAGGCCCTCCCGCAGACAGAGACTTCATCAGCCGCCTCTCTGCAGAAGATGTCTGGCTGCAGCCTCAAAGTAGGGTTCGTACTCTTCCTCCAGTCGAGTCAGTAAATCCAGATGAGTGTCGTGAACTTCCAGGTATGCAGTAAATCAAATCGATTGCAATTTTGGCTTCCAATGATTATGATAAGAAGATAATCAACATAAAGCAATTATTGTGCTGCATTCTGCTCTCGTTTTATCTTGTCTAATGCAGACAACAATATTTTTTTCAAATTATACTCAAGTACTCTCCTATCTACAGTATAGAAAAGCTGAACTGTATGGACGCTACTCTCAGTTCCTGAAAGAAACCATACAGTAAGCTTTAGTATTTACATTAGTATTTGAAGGCAAACGGCATGTCTTTGTCTTGCCCACAGAAACCCAATCCTGCTGATGTAAAACTTCACCAGTAAAGGGGGCTGTGAGGGTTTCCATCCCCTCTGCACACTGTCCACTACAATGGTATTTAATGGCACTTCAGCAAAATGTAAATAAACTATTATCAAACTCAACCATTCATGGAACAGGAATTAGTATATGATGCAAACAATGATTCATGAACACAAAAGCAACAATGCACATGTATTTGTATTGTACTGTACACACAGGCACAGAAGAAATGTGTTTGGCAGTGAGTTTTTTTGAATGACTGGATAGAGCTTCAGAAGTCCTATGGAATGCCCTCAAACGTTCCGCAGCCACCGATGCACAGGAATTTAGATCTTTAGAATATCAGCGGTATGAATATTACTCTGTCTGCTCTAGAATCAGGCTGAACAGGCCGCAGGCCAAAATTAATTTTCACAATATAATATACAATTATAATACACAATAGCACAGCCTGAGACAGAGCTTGTGTCCATTCACTGAAAATGAATTGTGTCCTAGAGCCGCAGGTAACTTTTTCCAAAGCACTCTCTGTGCTTCACCAGCCTCTCTTCTGTTTGTCTGTCTGCCCATTAAAAGTCAGCTCACCTACTAAAGACAAACAGTGAAGACGTGTTGAATGGTAAAGAGATTATTGAAATCGGAAAATAAAATGCAAACAAATGCACTTTGTTGCTTGCTTTATTTAACCAAAATGGGATGTGCACCAGTGAACTTAGCCCCTTACTCAAAGATGGTCCATGTTGAGACTGAGATGTTTTGATAGATTTAAACCTCAGGAGCAAAAACAGTGCTAGAATTGGTAAGTTTGATTAATTTCGGTGAATCAGTTAAACTGTCTGTTTTCAGAGCTGTATAGTAAAGGTATGGCCACACTAGATTTTTTGCTCTATTGATTTTCATTCATACACATGTTTTTTTTTTTTTGTTTTTTTTTTTTACTACATGTGGCCAAGTATGGTGACCCATACTCGGAATGCACACACACAGCAGTGAACACACACACACACTGTGAACACACACCCAGAGCAGTGGGCATCCATTTTTATGCTGCGGTGCCCGGGGAGCAGTTGGGGGACCGGTGCCTTGCTCAAGGGCACCTCAGTCGTGGTATTGAGGGTGGAGAGAGCGCTGTACACTCACTCCCCCCACCTACAATTCCTGCCGGCCCGAGACTCGAACCCGCAACCTTTAGGTTACGAGTCAGACTCTCTAACCATTAGGCCACGACTTTTTTTTTTTTTAAATTTTTTTTTTATTTTATTTTTTTTATTTATTTTTTTTTACACATGTGAATGTGGAAGACCATAAACACTGGCTCATTTGAGGTCAGTGAAACTACAGTTGTCACAAACATATTTTGTTCTTCATATATGTGAACTTGGACCACAAAATCAGTCATAATTAGCACAGGTATATTTGTAACAATAGCCAAAAATACATTGTGTGGGTCAAAATTATAGATTTTTTTTTTTTTTTTTTTTTTTTTTTAGGATATTAAGATCATGTTCCATGAAGATATTTTGTAAATTTCCTACCATAAATATATCAAAACTTAATTTTTGATTAGTAATATGCATTGCTAAGAACTTCATTTGGACAACTTTAAAGCCGATTTTCTCAGTATTTTGATTTTTTTGCACCCTCAGATTCCAGATTTTCAAATAGTTGCATCTCAGCCAAATATTGTCCTATCCTAACAAACCATACATCAATAGAAAGATTATTTATTCACCTCTCAGTTTAAATTGATCCTTATGACTGGTTTTGTGGTCCAGGGTCACATTTTTGTCTTGGTGACTTTAACTCAAAACATATTCCACACGACTGCTGTTCTTATAATTCGTCCATAAAATTCTGTTGTAGTTTCTTGTAAAGTTACCATTCAGTCAGTTTTACTCAGTTTATTTAAAAAACCTGCATATAAGTATGTTTTTTCATGTAAAGGTATACTGTCGACTAGGGGTGTCCTAGACTAAGGATTTTCATAGTCGAATCGGAATCTTTGAATCTTGCCGTGAGTCGACTGATAGTTGAATCATGTGTTTGGGGGCGGGGCAAAATACATTACCAAGAGTCAAGTCAGACATTCGACAGTCATAATTACCAACGTTAACACACAGGGAAAATGTGTTGTGGACGCCTTGCAGATACAAAAATAATGTTTTATGTTTTGATTAAAAAAATAGCATTAAACGTCAGTGTAACAGGGCAAACAAGACGTGGGACGTGCGGATCCATGTGCAAAGCTTTTATATACAGTGACGTGGTCAGAACACAGGCAGGGTCAAACAACAGCAAACAGGTATGGCATGGGCAAGACACAGAGTAATCCAAGGACAAGCGTGGGTCGATGATCGGCGAACAATATCCAACAGGGTAAGGCAGAGAGATAATCCAGGTACAAGAGCAAAAGTCCAGGCAGGGCATAAACAGAGTCCGAACAGTGAGACAAGGGTAAATACAGGGAACACAGTCTAGAAAACAACAAACAGGTTCTGTATCACAGCTAACACAAAGGGAGTGATAAACGCAGGACAACACTGGAACTGAACAGAAACACAGAATGGCACGGTAAGACAGCTAGCGCTAGAAGAGAGCTATACGCAGATCAATACTCGGCAACTAGATCAGGATCTGAGAGTGCTTTATGTAGTGTATGTAATAGCTCTTAGGTGAACGTGTGATTGGTGACAGCTGTGTGATCAGTGCAATCAGCTGTGAGTGTGTGTGTGTCGTCAGTGCAATGGATGATGGGTATTGTAGTTCGTGGGTGACATGCAACAGTAGTGTAGTGTAAGAGTCAATGTGGTGGAAGGGTGACCTCTGATGGAGAATGGACGGAAGACCATGAACCGGATTCGTGACAGTCAGCGAAACCTTAAGAATTCACAACATTTTTTTTTACAATAGTGCTCTCATTATAACGTTATGTATATGACAGAAGTTATTAATGTCGTGCATTTCTGTTTTGAGCTGCGCGCGCTGAAGATGACCAGTAGAATGAAGCATTTGATAGCAGGTTTTTAATCAGTGGGATTTAACTCATCATTTATCTCATATACACTTCATTATTTATACAACATAACGTTATATTACGACTTATAGGCTATCTGCACAAAATGCCCCGAATGCATGAACGTGTCTGCGCGGCTCTGAATGAAATCATTTTGTGGACGCGACACAACAACGTGCAGAAACACGGCAACTAAACTCTAAAAATTCACAGCGTTTTATTATAATAGTGTTCTCATTATAATGTTATGTATATGACAGTCCCTGTCATAGTTATTAATATTTTAGATTGTTGTTTGTCCTGCTCGCACTGCGCGCTGAAGAGATAATCACCGTAGTACTACAATGAAGCACTTTACTGCAACTCAACCAAATGCATCTTAAACAAGATAAATAATATATACACAATATATATATATACATATATATATATAAACCGGCTGAAATGTTTTGAAATCACTTGTACCCTACCTGATCGAAAAAATTCAGTCTTTCACTCTGTCTGTGTCAGTTTGAGTCTTGTTAAAGATTTAAATCCCTGCCATGGTTGGATTTATTCACGCACGTTAAAATAGTTATTTAAAGCTTCCTTCTTTTCAGATTCTTAATTACAGCATTATCTTAATAAGCTGTATATTAACTTATTGGGAGAAAACCGGTAGTTCTATGTGAAATCAAACATTTGAGCTCCCCCATATAGCCAAAATGGCATGATCATAACACCCCGCGAATATTCGACTTTGAGATTGGGAGTCGAATCAGGCTTCTCCTATCGAAGCATCGAATCATCGACTATTCAGGGTCACCCCTACTGTCGACAGGAGCTCATTTTGTGTCTCAGTATCAGTGGCATGATGTGTTGAGATCAGTTGTGGTTTCAGAGGCGGTTCAGCCCGACAGGCGCGTGCACAGGCCATCCACAGCGGACCGTGAACAGGTGTTAAATGAAATCTAGACAGGCAAATAAATGCAGCTGAGACCTGGGCTGACATCTCTCCATCATGCTGCTGTGGAGGTGGAACAGGATGATTGAATCATCGGAGCTCCCTGAGGCTGCTGAGTCACGCGGGTTACCCGGCCGGGGCACTCTATCGCCCCACTGCTGTTTACAATGAGCAACTGGGATTGAAAGGCCACTGTCAACAGCAGTAAACAACGCAGAGCAGGGTTTGTAATGCTTCACATGTGTTACAGAACATCTTATACTATATGTTCACACATTTTCTCAGCTTGGAATTTCTTGCAACTGTCTCTATAGCACTAGAGATGTGACCAAATAGCTTATTTGGGAATATGAATCATGAATTCAATTACATAATAGAAAAAGTATTCATTAGATGCAGTCAATCTTTGTGCTTGCTTAATAATGTGAGCCAGGTGACAGTACAATATTTTAGATAAATAACAAAGTGTGTAAAGTGAATGTGTGTAAACTATATAAATGAAAATGAGCACAGTGTGATCAAATATAATAGTATTATCAAAAGCAAATAAATACCTATATGCAAACTATAAAGGGTAGTTATTTTGAATACTTACTTCACAACTGCTAAAAGCTGTTATATAGTATGAATGCATGTAGTATGAATGTAATCTGGACGTACTACATTCACCATGTTGTCATTAACATGTGATATACCTGCATCAGTTGCACTGTCATTCATAAATCCTCTCCCATGGCCTCATGGGATAGTAAAGTGTTCATCATATGCACACTTCAGAATCTCACCAGAAGTAGTAGGTCATCTGGGGAATTTTTCCTACTGTGAATTCAGACATACTTCTTCTGTCACACACCGTTTTTGCCTACTGTATAGTAGGGAAGTATGTGATTTCAGATGCAGCCCTTAAATGGAAGGGTCAGATAATGGAGACAAATAAAATGTGTACTGTTGGTGTGTCTCCAGAAACACTATCAGCTGCACACTGTGAAGCTCTACAGTACAATCTCACCAATCGTTCACTTGTAGCAGATCTAGACAGGTGGAGCTGGGGAAGATGGAGGGTTTCTGAAGTGTGCTGCAGCAAACACTGGCTGAGTATTTGAATGTAGAGCAGCAGCTCATTGGCTACATTGATGCAAGTAGAACCAATCATCTGCACCATGTGAGTAATTAACAGCGTCATTTGATTATAACAACACCATCTAGAGTTTCATGACAGAACTATGTATTTATTAAAGATGGGAAAGTTCCCACTTTATTTAGACCAACTTGCTCCTCTGAATCACAACCTGAAAGTATGATTAATTATTGCTGTATTTATTTTCTACTGACTCAGACTCAAATTTCCTTTCTGTCATGTACTGTAAGTAGTAGAGGAATCAGAACAGAGTGCACCATCTGGCCAATCAGAGCAGGCTCATGTAAAGGAGGGGTTTAGAGAGACTGAATCTTCAAACAAATCATTTCAGAGTCTTTGAGAAATTAGATAATTATGAGAAAATTAAAGTGTTTTTGGCCTCAGATGCATGTAAAACAAAAATTTTAAAAGCTCCAAAACAAAATTAAGAACCTTTAGGATAGAAGGGGTACTTGAAATGGATGGAAATAGGGATGTTGTCAAAAAAAAACAAAAAAAAAAAAACGATGAAATCATCTTTACTGTGTTGTTAAAAGTTGAAGTAAAAGAATTTATATGCTTGTATTCCACTGGAGCCTCAGCTGTGTTAACAGGCACAGGAGAGACGTGTGTTTCCCAGCATGAGACTGTTTCTCAAAGCCGAAAGAAGAATGTGGTAAATGAAGCGGCTCACTCTGCTTCCCAGAGCCTGCTGGGATATTGGCTGAGGGTTTGTACACACATTTATCCGTTTCCTGTTGGCCAGGCCGAGGGCACTTACCTGCGAGTGAGATGATGTGTGAAGCGTCAGCGTGAGGCCTGTGTCTGATCCACGCGTCGACTCAAGAGTGACCGAGCCGTATGAATCCAGCACTGCTTATTACTGGACCTGTGTGGGCTTCTCTTGCCATAGCCGTTTAAAACTTCAGACCCTAGTTGAAGAAACTCTTTTTTAGAAATGAAAGACTTATTTTAGACTAAATTTATTCATAATACACTGAAATTAAAAAAAAAAAAAAAAAAACAACTCAAATGAATGTGTTATCCATCGACACTACAGTAGAAAATGACTCAAATATCTACATCTTCTGTGAATCAGCTGGAACCCTACAGTATGCCAAATTATTGTTTCCCACTGTAGTACCCATAAGGTAGTGTGTTCCTGTCTCTCATACACATTTGCTCATTATTTTCTTTATATAAACATGCACACATTGTTTGGTTATAATCAACTGATGAACTGACTTTTCCTTTGCTTTCATGCAAGACATCGTTTTAGAGAAGAACAGTATAAATTCGCTGTTGGTTTCTTTAAGACTGAAAGAAATATACATAAACTATGACATATTTATCAATAGCTTCAAACTGCATACACTAATTGATGTTGTTTTAAAGAATATTTACTTTATCTTTCAGCTGTTAAACACTGAGCAGTTGATATTCTCACTGTCTATGGGTCAGCTACTGTAAGCATTGAAGAACAGAGACTCAAATCACATTGTGTTCACATTACTGTCATACATTTTTCAATGAGAGACACTTAAGTTCCTGAATAAGCGATTTTAACCAGCTCTGTTTGCTCTTTTAAGCTGTCTATGCTTATACTGTAATCGGTTGCGTTAGAAAATGCTTATTAAACATCATGTGACTGCAACATCTAGGCTAAGACACTGTGATATTTGTTTTTCACTAATACAGCTACTATGTACTAAACCTCCAGTTAAAAAATATATAAACTATGTGATTGATTCAAGGTAAGTGAATGGTTAGACAGAAAAAGTGCAGGATTGCTGGTGTCACTAAGAGAGGTTAGTGAAGCATTAAATGAGTTCTTGTTTGTTTTCCCACACGCATCCGTTGAGACTGTGTGCATTGAGATGGTGTGCAGAAAGACAGAGCCCTGCTCCCGCTCTTATTCCCAGACTCTCAGGGCTGTTTCCGGCTCTTCTGCGAGGCCGTCTCTCTGAGACACGGTGTCACTCAAGACTGATGCTGTTGTTGTGCTTTGGCCCCTCAGGGCCGTGTGAGGACCTTGCCAATCCTTATGTGGCGCTTCCATCAGAGTGGCGTGGAGTTTGGTGCAGTGCTGCCACACCAGACCTGCAGCGAGAGAGAGAAATCTGCAACAAGGAGAGCATTTGAGCTGCAGCGGTGGCCAAAATGATTAGAACACTAGAATTTTCAGCAGCTAAAAAATGGTTTTAAGTCAGGTATTTCTATCTTTTGCTGTAGAGTGTCAGTAGGAAATATCAGTTTACTTTTCCAAACATTCATTTTGCCATTAATTGTAATAATCCAGTGAGATTTTTGAGATCTGATCTGATCATCATCAGTCTGTCTGGAATGACATGAAGGACCAGAACAAACTGAGACAGACTCAATCCAGAAGAACTGACGCTTCAAGAAACCTACCTGCAAAGCTACAGTGCTGTTAAAAGCTTTAGGCACTTGTGTAAAAATTATGTAAAATGAAGATGCTGTAAAAATAATGTCATCAAAAGATTTTCTTTATCAATTATATAATTAATTAACTAAATTGAATCAACATTTGGTGTGAGCATCCTTTGTGTTTAAAGCAGCTTTTGCCCTGGGTGAACTTACACATAGTTTTTCAGGAGCTTTGCAGGCAGGTTTCTTGAAGCATCAGTTCTTCTGGATTTAGTCTGTCTCAGTTTGTTCTGTTTCTTCATGTCATTCAGACAGACTGATGATGATCAGATCAGATCTCTGTGTGGAGCAAACTAAAATCTCACTGGATTATTACAATTAATCGCAAAATCAATGTTTGGAAATGTAAACTGATATTTCCTACTGACACACTACAGCAAAAGATGCTTTTAGCTGCTGAACATACTAGTATTCTAATAATTTTGGCCACCACTGTATGTCTCTGGTATAGATTTCATTTCAATGCATAACTGAATTCATGTATATTCCATG
Source organism: Spinibarbus caldwelli (assembly GCA_039654775.1). Taxonomy (NCBI): domain Eukaryota; kingdom Metazoa; phylum Chordata; class Actinopteri; order Cypriniformes; family Cyprinidae; genus Spinibarbus; species Spinibarbus caldwelli. Next base: position 30,837,774 of record CM077247.1, on the reverse strand, counting down.
TTTAGAGTTGTAAATCATTTTTATTAGTAATATATTTTTGGTACTTATCTAGCATCTTTTTAAGCCCAGTTCACAGTGCAAGCGAAATGAAGCAACAAAGATCCCATGCATTTTAATAGAGAGCCATCGACTTCCGGCGATCTGAGCTGCGACAGTAACTGTTGTTGACAGCATGTAGACGTGTCCAGCGACATGACAGAGTCGAGAAACGTTCAACTTTACACAAATGAGCAGCGACTCTTCGGAGTGACTACAGTGTGAGTGGAGTTACTGGAGCGCACGTGATCCGTCAGATACTGTATTGTGTCTGCAAGATGAAGTTGTTTAAATTAAACTTAATATATTCATAAAAGCTACTCACAACAAATTGCCAGCTGACCATTGGGGAAATGGCTTACTGATTCCTCCTTTAGAAATGGACATTAGGCACTTTCGCACCACATAGTTCTAGGGACTAGCCAGCAGGATTGTTCCTAGAGAACCGATTTCTCCTTCGAACTGTTTTCCTGGTTGCATTCGCACCGGCAGCAGGAACTCTGAAGCAGCTGACAGCGTCGTCTTTATTCACAGCATTTACAAATGTCAACAATCGGTGAATGGAGGACGCCGTGTTCGGAGCAGTTTTTGTTGTGTGTCGTGGGTTTTGTGATATAACAGAGATTAAATGTAAACGCACAATTAACGTGATTAAAAGAGCACAAAAATCTGACTAAATCTCCTATGACAACTTGCAGTGTTACATATCACTGAGGCTGAGAAAAGAACACAATACTGCAAACAACAGGTAAATGCCGTTATCGCTGTTTTGCGTGTTTGTCAAGTAAATATTTTTACATGGCTTTTTAAAAATGCCAGGTAGCCAGTGTTTTGTATGCGTTTGGCCAATCAGCGTACACTTACATCACTGATAGTTCCTATAGAACTGTTTTAGACCCGACTCTGAAGTAGGAGCTCATTTCGTTCCTCCAAACAGTGTTCCTAGAACTAAATACGCTCCTAGTTCCTGCGGTGTGAACACGCCAAAAAGCGGAAACTTCCGCCAGTAGTTCTAGGAACTATGAAAAGGTTCGTCCAGTGAGAAAGCAGCTATTAGGGTCAGGACACACCTAGATCTAGTGGTGATGAAAGCTGATGGTGTTGTTAGCTCACAACGGCTGCATCTGGATATATCCAGATGTACAAAACGTAAACAAAGCAGTGCTTGCTTAGCATTTTGAATACCAGTTATGTTGATAACTCACTTCATTTTAAGTGGTGGTTGTTATGAAAATATTTGCGTATCGGAATGCTAAAGTAACATTAGAACAGCCTTCTGTCTGTACAGTTTTGTATTGACTTGCTCTCTTTCATCACTTTTGCTAGAATTCTCTGGCACTGACTTGTTCGTTAAACTGAACATCCAATCAGTGTTCTCACTCTCACCAACAGCCCCGAATTGGACAAATTGCCATCATTTTGAGCCCGACGAGATCCGATGTTTGGAACATGTAAACCACATAGAATGAGATCCGTGAGTGGCATTCATAAACGTTACTATCAGTAATAGCTCTGTTCAATTGCGTCCTCACTCTCAGACACTAGTAGCATGCAGATGTAAAGCCACTACAATGTAAACAGACTGAAGTTCAGATCAAACTCTACTCCAGCGTTTTCAGGTCTGTTGATTTACTGAGGACTAAATTGTGGTACGTTGCTGTGGTTGGTTTTCATCAATGCTAGCATCACCATGAGCGCTTTAACAAGAAAATGACTCTGGATCAGAAGACGCAGCTTCCACTTTCACTCATGATTTTGATTTTACTGCAATTAAAGCCAAACGCACACAGATCAATGCTAGAGTATCAAAGACTTGCTCAATAAAGCCAGTTTCTGAGACAAGCAGCTGTGAGAAATGAATCAGCAGCAGTTAGACTGGATTGACTTCATACCTGTAGTGAACTGTAGTCCACATAAAGCATATCCCAGTGCAACAGTGTGCCGCACACGTGTGTTCAAGAAAACAGCTTTCACACCAAACAAACCTACTGCACTCTGACCTCAGATGGGTTAGCATTAGCAACGAAACCTCCCAAATCAGTCCTGCAGACTCAGACCTGACATTTGTCTGATAATGGAGACTTTCACAGTGTACTCAAGCAGCCTCAAAGGTGTTTGAGGTTCGTAAGAACAGCACTGTAATGTTTGGGGTGTTTTTGTGCTTGTTGTTTTATAACTAAATTATCTCTAAATGATGCATTTGCCTGGAGTGCTGTTTTACGCTGATCAAAGCATCTGGCTTTATCTGATTAAGACTGCGATTTTACTGTCGCAGTGTAATTTAGATTTTTTTACTCATCTGACATAGATTGGATATTGCTGCGCACATGGAAACAAGAAAACAGGCATGAGACAGGATTTTCTGTCTTTGTGCGTCTGATCCTAACCTCTTCCAGATGTGCATCTGAACACTTGGGTAATGTCGTCACAGGCAGACTACACTGATCCTCATCAGTGTTTAGCAAGTGTGAGTTACAGGTGAAATAAGCTACAAGACACAACTTGTGATTGTATTAGTAAATGCTAATATTAAGATTAATAAATTTGCTAAATAGATTGGTGGAATGAACAGTGCAGCATTATCCTTATATTGGGTCTTAGCTTTGCCTTTACAATCTGACTCACAACATCTTGAGTATAAAACAAATGCTCCATGCTCTTTTGCCATTTATAAATAAAATAAAATGGTAAAATGGTATAATATTCTCCAAAAAGGATTGTTCTACAGAATGTATTTGTTTTTGTTAATTATGGCCTAGATATAAATGATTGCACCTGCTGATAATACTTGTTCTTTTTCATGTTGTGTTTTTGTCTTTGTGATGATGTGACTGTCAGACTGAGATACTGAGAAGTGACAGGAATGACTCACACTTGGGATTTGCTATATTATTCATTATCTTTGCCACTTTACAACAATTTCAGGTAGTCAACATAGTCATTCGAGTCTCAAATAAGAGTTTGCCTTGAAGATAATAAGATTCATCATCTGTCATGTAATGATTTTCACGAAGACCGTACATGTCTAGTACCTGAACTAGAAAATACAAGAGAGTTACATCATGTTAAACGAGCTGCTGGTGCACAAGAACAAATCTGTGGATATTAGCCACTTCAAGCACTCAACGCAACAAGCAGCGAATCACCCACTGACTAACACTGAATACTCAATTATTTCAGAAGAGCAGTGAGCATCTGCCACTGCACACACTGACCGGCACTGAGTACAGCTCTCAGTGCTGTTCTGAACACATCCACTTCAATAACAATAATACTAATAACTAGAGGCTAAAGTTCGTTAACAAACTTTGATGTTGGCTCGAGAAAGCCAACATGGGTGTTCATTGTTCTTCAGCTGGCCTCGCTACAAAAAATTAGAAGAATTATTGTTTTCGTATTTTTTATTTATTTATTTTTTTCTGTAGATACTTGCTATTTTGTATTCTAATAGTGACGGATGGTCAATAGGGGGCACTGGGGTATCACCCCCATCAAGTTAGCCAGGAAGAAGCCTACTTCAAAATGGTAAAATAAGTTAGATATATATTGTGAAAAAAATCACGAAATTGCATACTATTCAACTGGTAGTCATGTTAGCACCTATTAAACATCGTTTGTTTTGTGTGTGTGGGTGCTAGACAAATCTGTGTCTATTTGGTCTGTAAAGTTTTGAATTGCATGTGACTGCATGAAGTCCTGTCACTGAAGTGTTGTGACCAACGACACAGAAGGTAACTGAAACAATGAGGTTTAACTCTTTTTGCTTACTTTACTTTTAGTCATTTAGCAGACACTTTTATCCAAAGCGACTTACAAATGAGGACAACAGAAACAATCAATTGTAGTATTAAAACAACTAAAACTGATCCAAAACTAAAAGCTAAAACTTTATAAACAGTATATATACACACACATTAATAAATAAATAAATAAATAAATAAATAAATAAATAAATAAAAATGAGAAATGCATATGACAAAATTTCTAAACTTAACATTTAAATGAAAACAAAATAAAGCTACAAACAATTCAAAATATTAAGAGAACAAAAGGTATAAGAGTATAATAATGATTTTAACATAAAACTAAGCCAAACACCAAAAACAACTACATATGTACACACACACACACACACACACACATCCATAAATTGAATATTATTTCATTTCCATGTAGTATGTTGAAGTACTAAAATAACTCAAATTAAATAAAAGTAAAACTTAATAAATAACTTATACAGACATAATAGAAAAAACTAATAAAATGACAAACATAACTACAACTGTAACTAAAATTAAAATAGATAACTTATACAAATCAAACTACATTAGTTTAACAGTAATCCTAAAAAAAATAACTGTGCCAAACATACAAGTAAGGAATGGTTATAAAAACTGAAAGAGAAGTGAAACAAGTAATAGGAAAGAGAATAAATGAAAAGCGATACTTATCCCTTATCCCTGTCCGGTGGAGTCGCACGGTAGAGTCGATGGTCTTTACACACTTCGGTCTTCACACGACGAGGGCTGCTGCGACCGCTGCCGTGGTATAATAACATTTTTTTATACCCATCTAACACATCACTAATTGAATTCAGCTGGACGCACTTTCCTGTTAATCACAATAAATGGCCACGCAAGCGCAGACACTAACAAGGTACGCCATACAGTACGAGACCAAACGCGATTTCAGCACGTCTCCACTCAGTAAACAAAACAAGCGTTTCCTAGCAACGGCAACTCCGCTAAACACTAATGAGACAAGTAAATACACTTACGAGCTACTCGAGGCGATCATCGGGATCCAAGCACAATGGTTTGTGTAGATGATGCAGTTATACAATGGACATGTCTCTTTTCAAGTAAATTATGAGTCTTTATGTAAGTATTATTATATGCACATTATTAAAATAGATAAATAATATAGTGTCCCTTCTTCAGTTGGACATATATTCAGTTATTTTTGACAACTTGACAAATATATTGTCAATACCATTATAATTAAGATAAAAAACATAATAATAATTAATAGTCTATTAGTATTTAGGATTACATATTTGACATGTTATATTGGGCTTAAATAATAAGTAATAATAAATAATAAGTAATAATAACCGTGCTTAAATAATAAGTAATAATAACCGTGAACGCAAATTTACTTTTGCCAGGGCATTTTAGTCATATCGTTATGCATTAAGTGGACAAATAGCAAAGTTGTGGTAGTGGTAAAGCAAAGTTATTGAAAGATTACAAAAACAATGTTTGTTGCTGGAATAGTATGCACAGATGAATCGTTCACAGTGACACCATGAAGATGTATTCAGGAAGTAATTCAGATATCGTTGCATAAAAGAACCATTCACTGCTGTTCTGACCAAGATCAAACTGTCCAAACGATCCAATTTACTAAAATGAATCCAATTTCGAATTTCCCAAAGCTAGTTGAGAGAGAGACATTTTAGGTCCAAAAAAAAGTCACACCACAACTTGCTGGAAATACATAGCTGTAATCTAGGAAATTCCAGTTTTACATTTTCATGGGATTGTTTGTGACTTATCTTTATTGTATTGTCTACACTCTACACACCAAACCCACCCAGAATGGTCATAGTGTTAGTAGTTGTTTTGGTTGAGAGGAATGGTCTTTTCTAATGATTTGATTGCTGTAAGTGTGGGCTGGATGGAAGCAAGCTCCAGTCAGTCAGCAGTGTGTGTGTGTGCTAAAGCTTTACTTACAGTGCTGCGCCTCACGCTGTAAAGTCCTTCTCACCATAATGAGTGTCAATTCTCTGCAGTCACAGGTGTATATAATGTGAGCGGGCCCTGCTGGTGTCAGAGCTGTCAGTGGAGGAGGCCCCTCCGCAGGAGGTGTTCTGGGGTGAAGGATGAGCTGGACGTGTGCTGCTTATGAGGAGGTAGAAGTGCTCCATCTGTTTCCTCTCAGAGCTTCTCTGTGTCCTTCCTCTACTCTTGCGTTTGGTTGGTCGTCATCTGTTCGCCGCTGCTCTGTCTTTCTGTCCTGACTCTACGTTTGTCTTTGTATTTCTCCATATGCTCTCTCTGTGTCTCTAGAGAGCCTGAGCTACATCTCAGTTTCCGGTGCCGTCGGTAGGAGATCGCTTTCGCTCCGTAATTACTGTCACCATGCACCCCACTTTAAGAGGAATGCTATGAAATTAATTAATGGGATGTTTAATCATTCTAGAATCATTTTAAAGTGGGAAAATTAATTAAGGAGACTAACAGCTTGACCTTAAATCGCATGTGAGTAATTGAGGGTTCAAAAAAATATAATTTTGTTAAAACGTTGTTTAATGAGAGTGTGTCATTTCTGCACCACTGGCAGCATCAAATGGGATGTCAAAAGTAATGAAACAAGTTTCTCGATTGCTCTTTCATTGTTGGAGAAGCTACTGACAGAATGACTGTATGTACAGTAATTGACATACAGGTGCATCTCAATGAATTAGAATGTCGTGGAAAAGTTCATTTATTTCAGTAATTCAACTCAAATTGTGAAACTCGTGTATTAAATAAATTCAATGCACACAGACTGAAGTAGTTTAAGTCTTTGGTTCTTTTAATTGTGATGATTTTGGCTCACATTTAACAAAAACCCACCAATTCACTATCTCAACAAATTAGAATACTTCATAAGACCAATAAAAAAAAAAAACATTTTTAGTGAATTGTTGGCCTTCTGGAAAGTATGTTCATTTACTGTATATGTACTCAATACTTTTGCTTTAATTACTGCCTCAATTCGGCGTGGCATGGAGGTGATCAGTTTGTGGCACTGCTGAGGTGGTATGGAAGCCCAGGTTTCTTTGACAGTGGCCTTCAGCTCGTCTGCATTGTTGGGTCTGGTGTCTCTCATCTTCCTCTTGACAAAACCCCATAGATTCTCTATGAGGTTCAGGTCTGGTGAGTTTGCTGGCCAGTCAAGCACACCAACACCATGGTCATTTAACCAACTTTTGGTGTTTTTGGCAGTGTGGGCAGGTGCCAAATCCTGCTGGAAAATGAAATCAGCATCTCCATAAAGCTTGTCAGCAGAAGGAAGCATGAAGGGCTCTAAAATGTCCTGGTAGATGGTTGCGTTGACTGTGGACTTCAGAAAACACAATGGACCAACACCAGCAGATGAAATGGCAGCCCAATTCATCACTGACTGTGGAAACTTCACACTGGGCTTCAAGCAGCTTGGATTCTGTGCCTCTCCAGTCTTCCTCCAGACTCTGGGACCTTGATTTCCAAATGAAATGCAAAATTTACTTTTATCTGAAAAGAGGACTTTGGACCACTGAGCAACAGTCCAGTTTTTTTCTCCTTAGCCCAGGTAAGATGCTTCTGACATTGTTTCTGTTTCAGAAGTGGCTTGGTAGCGCTTTTCCTGAAGACGTCTGAGCGTGGTGACTCTTGATCACTGACTCTAGCTTCAGTCCACTCCTTGTGAAGTTCTCCCAAGTGTTTGAATCAGCTTTGTTTGACAGTATTCTCAAGCTTGTGGTCATCCCTGTTGCTCGTGCACCTTTTCCTACCCCATTTCTTCCTTCCAGTCAACTTTTCACTTAATATGCTTTGATACAGCACTCTGTGAACAGCCAACCATTCAGTAATGACCTTCTGTGACTTACCCTCTTTGTGGAGGGTGTCAATGATTGTCTTCTGGACAACTGTCAGATCAGCAGTCTTCCCCATGATTGTATAGGCTATTGTGTAACCATTTTGAAGGTTCAGGAAACCTTTGCAGGTGTTTTGAGTTGATTAGCTGATTGGCATGTCACCATATTCTAATTTGTTGAGATGGTGAATTGGTGGGTTTTGTTAAATGTGAGCCAAAATCATCACAATTAAAAGAACCAAAGACTTAAACTACTTCAGTCTGTGTGCATTGAATTTATTTAATACACAAGTTTCACAATTTGAGTTGAGTTACTGAAATAAATGAACTTTTCCACGACATTCTAATTCATTGAGATGCACCTGTAAAATCTACAGTAGAAGTGTGGTTCACGTTTGTTTAAAGTTGACTCATTTACTTCATTTGAAATGATTTCATTCTGTTCTGTGAGATTCTGGTGCCAAATTATTTCAAAGGATTTCACAATATTATGATTTTAAAACCTTAAAATGAATAACATTTCTCCAAATGTTTAACCATTACTTATGTAATATTTATTTTCCATATGACTCAAAAATTACCATAACATATGTTCATAAAAGTCATCAGACCTTTCTTGATGTGCTGTAATGCAGATCTTAAAAATCCATATCATTGTTGTTTTGTGAAGCATGGACCCAAATTCAAGCCTTTATTTTGGACTTATCTCCATCCTGAGCAGCCACTCTAATGATTAAATATTGCACTTGTTATAAATTCAAAATTTGCCTCATAAGAAGTTACAACAACGGTTTTACATTAGCAACACTGGCTAATGAATGTTTTAAACTTCAAATTCTTCATATACTCTCTATATAAGTTTTCATGTTTAAGTTCAAATGAAGGGACCTGAAATGTATCTATGAAATTGTAAAAATTTATTTAAGCACACACACACACACATACACACACACACACACACACACACACACACACACACATATATATATATATATATATATATATATATATATATATATATATACACATACTCGAAACCTTCATAATGATGTATGATTTGTTGGAATTGGACAACAAATGACTGAGCAACACCGTTTGAAGTCAACAGAGTAGAAAAATTGAGTTAACGTTTTGTGAAGGTCCCAAAACAACCTAGCAACTGTACATTAAAATCTCTGGTATTTCAAAATTCAGCACACCAATCTACAGGGAAAAATAAATAAATAAATTATATATATATATATATATATATATATATGAAGTACATAAATGAAGTACATTTTGCTTAAAACAAGTAAAAATATCTGCCAGCGGGGTAAGTGAAATATTCTTAAAAGAAGAGTATTTTACTTACCCCACTAGCAGATAATTTTACTTATTTAGCAAAATGCACTTCATTTAGTTCCCCCCCCCCCCTGAAAAATGGATCTCATGCCATTTTGCTTATCTAGTAAATGCATCTTAATTTAAGAATTTTCATATATTTTGACTAGAAACAAGACAAAAATTCTTAGTAAGATAAGCGTTTTTTTTTTTTTTTTTTTGCAGTGTATTGTTAGATGAACGCTAATGAGACAGACAGCCTATATAGCAATATCTACTGTAATGCTCAGATCTAATATAATATTACACATCAGATGTTTTTCCCCAACAGTTAACCAAGCATTCACTTAAGTCACTTAAGCAGGCAAAGCAGGTGGAGCAAGGTGGAGTAATTATGTAACAAAATTCACAATTTCTATGGTGCAGTAATATTTAAGTAATGAGGTCACTGGAGCGTGTTTGGAGAGTATTTTACAAAAGCCAGAGCTGCACCACAGTCATGCTGGAGTACGTAGATTTTATTTAGTAAAGGTGAGTGTAAAGAAATGCATGAACTGTGTTGCCCTACGTACAATTTAATGAGACTTTGATGAGAGGACAAATAAGTCTTTGACTCAGTACAGAGAATGCATGGTTTGTGCTGTGAGCAAATACAGTAAATCAAAAATGTCATTTATTACATATATTTGTGTTTTGTTTTTTAAGCACTTCATTGCATGTGTTGTCCATTATAATTTTTGTGTTTTTCCCCACAATCAAAGTCCAGTGTGACCATAGTCTTGCCCTGATCAGACACAGCATCTCATTCCACTCCTCACTCCTCACAGCACTGAGCTGCTAAACTAACTCATATTCTGGAATCATCCAGCTGATTCACTTTTCAGAGGCATTCAGAAACTGTTGATGGACGCGGCTGCTAACGTCATCATGAAGTTTTGCAGGGGATGTGTTGGAGGCAGCGCAGTGTTAAATTGTCCTTGAATTGTGAGGTCTGGGTGCGTGTGAAAGGGTGTCTGGCACAGGTGCTGGATTCAGCTCCAGAAAATCACCTGTCTCCAGAGAAACTCCCAACTAATGAGCATGTTGAAGGCTGGTGCCACAAATGTCCACATAATCCAGCTAACAGGAGCCAAAGCCAAAGCTCCTGCCGCATATGAATATAACTAGCACACGAGAGACAGTCACAGAACAGCCCATTGCAGACCATTACCACAGAAAAACATATGTGTGATCCTGGAGCACAAAAGCAGTCATAAGTAGCACAGGTATATCTGTAGCAATAGCCAAAAATACATTATATGGGTCAAAATTATCCATTTTTCTTTTATGTCAAAAATCATTAGGATATTAAGTAAAGATCATGTTCCATGAAGATATTTTGTGAATTTCCTACCGTAAATATATTAAAACTTAATTTTTGATTAGTAATATGCATTGCTAAGAACTTCATTTGGACAACTTTAAAGGCGATTTTCTCAATATTTAGATTTTTTTGCACCCTCAGATTCCAATTTTCAAATAGTTGTATCTCAGATTTTTTAGGATAGGACAAAAATTGTCCTATCCTAACAAACCATACATCAATGGAAAGATTATTTATCAGCTTTCAGATGATGTATAAATCTCATTTTCCCAAAATTGACCCTTATGACTGGTTTTGTGGTCCAGAGTCATATATGGTGTTTTCTCACACACACAGTGGACGGATGAGGTGTGTGTGTCCTTCACGGGTCCGGCGGGTTTGAGCGCTGCTGGCAGGTTTCAGTGACGGGGTCAGACGCGGGATTCAGTCCGGAAAGCAGCAGGAATCAAGGTGACTCCACTCTCACTTCACTGCCAAACCAGAGTTCAGCAGGACACGAGGATTAACTCTTATAATGCTAAGAAAACAGAAACAATGAGTCCATCCAAACTTCTGAACTATATCATATAAGAACACACAGTGGTTAGTGTTCTGTGTCCAAGCACTGTGAATTTTAATATTAAATTTTAGTATATGAAGAAATAGGGCACTGTTAAATGCCTGGGTTTTTGTTGTGGTTGTATTTGCTGTGATGTTTTTTTTAATTTTATCAGTTCTTGTCATGATGTCTTATAAGATTTATCTGTTTGTGAGGTTGATGCTGCATAAATTGCCCTGTGAAAGGACAAATACAAATATTACTACTGCTACTACTGTGTCATCTCTTCACGAGATCGTCATCAGTCTCGTCACTGTACTCAGAGGACACTGCACTACATTATGTTGAATGCTATCACTCATTTGACGTTGTAATGATTTCATTCAGTTTGCTGTCATTTCTTGTGCTTTATTCCATTCACTTTGAGTGATTCTATCACTTTACCCAAGGCTGGAAGTAAATGAGCACTCTGTCATCACTCTTTATTCCTTTAACACTGATTATAAATGAAGTCTTCAGAAATGTGAGGATAAGGTTTGTGATGTGAGGTTGCGAGTCTCTGGTCATTCTGGATACAGGGTCATTTCCTCTTCATCATGTTACCATGACAACGCTGCACAGCATCATTCGCCACATTAGCTGATCTTAAGACAGAAACATCTTATCCAATGCAGTTACATTTTTCAGTTTCAGTAACACTTTATTTTAAGGTGTCCTTGTTACACGTTACATGTATTTGCTATTATAATAACAATAAATGATGCATAATTACATGCAACTAACCATAAACCAAACCCTAATTCTAACCCTAACCATATAGTAAGTACATGTAGTTAATTAATGTTACTCAGTACTTAAATGTATAATTACACTGTAACAAGGACACCTTAAAATAAAGTGTAACCTCAGTTTCTTCCAACGAAACAAAACAACTTGAATTCTACTTCCATTTATGCATAACTTTAGGTGTGGGTAAAACTAAATGCTTTTATATTTTAGATGCTATCAGTACAGTTATTTTACGTAAGGATAATGTTATTGTACATGAAGAGTTTCATGAGGTATTTTCAGGCTGTCATGGCAGATAATATACAGCAGTATCAGTCATAAACTCTGGGGTCTGTTTGCTTTGACAGAGATGCAGTGAAATCACACCAGGACCAGACAGATATTAATACACTTCTGTCCTTCAACTCTTCTTTTTTTTTTTACGTCAAAATCTTTTAAAATAGATGAAGAGTTCTGAGAACGGCATGACTAATTATTTCATACTACAGCATCTTTGAAGCACGTCTAAAACACACACAAACACACAAACAAACAAACAAACAAACAAACAGATAAATAACATTTGATGATGAATATTTACTGTAATGTATGATTTTCTTTTTATTATCTATAAGTACTTGTTTTCATTAATAGTTCTCTGAATTATTTGAACAGTTTCTATGATTACAAGTTATTGCAATATTCAGAGATCTGTATAGGACAGTACTGCAAACAGAAAAGAGAAAAGACATTTCAGCTGTACTGTGTTCTTTTAGGAATAGTTCTCAGTCCGTTTTCTTTTGTAAACTCTTTGACCAGCATTACAGGTACAGCCAACATGGCAAAAACCTCAAAGCCTGTAACTAACACAGTCCAGGTGGACCGAAGCCTGATCAGGTCACCTTAAAAACAGCTGCAAAAAAACCAAAGCTAAGGTCGCCCCAAGAACACATCACACGCCAGTCACTGGAACACAGCTCCACCGACAGCCCTTTACCTTCAGAGCTGGCTGCAGATCTCCCCTTTGTCATGTTCTTCATTATTTGTGCACTTAAAACATGTCTTTGTATAAATGTGTAATGTACAGATATATACATGTGAATGACATGCACACACTGACTCTTGAGTACACACTCAAATCAGTGCTGCTCTGAGAGGATCTGTACGTTCACAGGTCCATTAGCTAAACTGGTTCATCAGGGCATGCGATTGATTTAAGTTGAAACAAGATGAGTTTTTCATAAACTTTCATGACCACTGGGATCAGAGCAGCACAACTATACAGTATATATTATTGTATATTTTGCATATATAACACTCTATAAAGAACTTATATGATAACCCATATGTTAGAAGCCCATATAGGGCATGATTAAAACCCACTATATATTCTGTTTTTATGTATGAGATTATTTTGTCCCTGCATATTTATCATTTTTAGATATACAACCCACCCAGCAGGCACCAGACGTCTATGTAATGTCAGGTTGACGTTGGACATGACGTCGGACAGACGTTTCATTTTGGTTGAAAATGAAAATCGGGTTGACGTCAATATTTGACGTTGACTTAACGTTGGATTTTGGTTGCACAACCTAAAAACAACAAAATCTCAACGTCAGCTGACGTCGGTATTGGACATCAATTTAACATTGACATTAGACGTTGAATTTACGTTGAATTTTGGTCACCCGACGTCGCAACCAAAATTTAACCAAATATCAACGTCTTATGATGTTGTGTGCCTGTTTTGTGCCTGCTGGGCAGACTCACTTACATGTGTTTGTTTCATATGTACATATTGAAAGAAAGCACACATTATATTAAACACATTCAACACACAAAGGAAAATCTGAATATGTACCTTTATTATTATTATTATTATTATTATTTTAGTATCATAATAAAATCTGTGTACATTGATTTTACATTTATACATAATATTACCTTATTCTGTAAAGGTTTTTTTTTTTTGTATATATGCTGATATGGCAACACTTCCCTTGTTTTTTTTTTTTTTTGTTTTTTTTTTGTATATAATTTTGTAGTTATAGGATGAATAATATATAATACCCATAGTAAAATATATACTGTACATATGTTAAAAATATGTTCATCTTCATATATCTAGAGGCTGTACAGTATGTGTTCTATATAATATATTGCCTTATAGGTAACAAAAATATATGACAATATACAGTATTTTGAAATAGAGTAATATCTGTAATATTTTAAATTTCTGTATGGGTCTTTATGAAACCACATTTGGACTTGCATGGGAAAATATTTAGTGGTGACCTAAAAGCTGATCTTCAGCAGTCTTTTCACACTCCAGGACACTTCACACTTCACATACTGTAAGATCTGCTTCAGTCAACACAGACTAGAGGAGCGATACACACCCCAAACGCCTCAGTGCTGTTATTACTAATACCAGAACTCCAGGAACAGATCAGAGGAGCAGAAATGACTGCTGCTCAAAATACAAACTTCACATATATGAATTTACATGTGAATCAGTTAAGTACATTCGCAAGAGACTGCAATCTCTGAAACAAACAAGTTTCTCCTCTTTTAACTTTTCCACATCCTTTCAGCATACTCAATGAACTTACTCAGTTTAATTGGATTTGCTTTCATATTAAAAATGAAGCAGCACAACTACAGTGTTTGAATATTCATAAGTTAAATGTCACACAGTACAGTTGTTTCAGAGCTTCTTTGCTACGGCTCTGTATGTGTAATATTTCAGGGCTTGACTGCGTTTGCTGTGGCGTGATTGGCTGTCAGAGGCAAATGTCACACTGATTCATAGAAGGAAGACACAGTGACCAGGAACAGCATCAACATGACAATGATCTGTGAGCGAGTTCATTAAGAGCAGCTCTCTGTCGCTGTCTCAGCTCACCTTCACCTGTTCTCATGTGTCCAGTACAGACACTTCACCGCTTTAATGATCAGCCAACATTCAAAAGGACAAGCTCGTCTAATTCATCACTTAACACTCAGAGCAGACGAGTGTTTGTCCACAAAGATCAACATATACATTCACAACCCCTGAACACAGTCATATCTGATTCTTGAAATTTAACAAGGAAAATTTGAAATGCATTTTCCATGTTTTGATCAGTCAGCTGTCTGTATGTGTTTTATTGTACTGTGGCACAGAGACGTTTGTCACGTCTTCGTCTTTGTTCACCTCATATGCTCTTTTTCATTTTAACTGCTGCTGTGTTTGATTTGTCCTCTTCTCTCTCTGTATTTCCCAGAGACGCGTCTCTCTCTCTCTGTCTGAGTTATAGTGGCTCACGCTGTTCAATCCCTCTGCTGTACTTTATGAGGAGCTTCACCTCCTCTCTGCTGCACTGATAAGTGTGACATCACGCGGGCAGGTTCTGCACAGTGCTTATGTTTTTCAGAAAACCTAAAGCTCACTTCTTCATTTGCCGTCTTGGCTTTGCTTTCAAGTTGAATCCCTGAGCTCCAGTGTTGTTAAACCTTGAGAAACCAAAGTTTCATGTCAAGTCAAATGTATTTGTGTAGCGCTTTTCATTGTTTCAAAGCAGCTTTACAGAAATTAATGTCTGTAATATAATATCTTAAAATGCCTTCAAGCCTTATAGTTGTATTTATCAGATTAGGAGTGGCACCAAGTTATATTAGTGAACTTCTTCAGCAGCATTATCTAGCCCCTTATGATCTGTACAAAGACGTCAGCTAGTTGTTCCCAATTCTCGATTAAAATCAAAAGGAGACAGGGACTTTTCTGTTGCAGCTCCTCGTTTATGGAATAATTTACCTCTCATGTTAGATCTTGTGCCACTCTTGATGCTTTTAAATCTCATTTAAAGACTTATCTCTTCTCTCTTGAATTTGATTGTAATTAATTGTGTGCAGTTTTGTAATTGTTTTACTGTGTTTTAAATTTTTAGATTGTATGCATTATGCTTGATATGTAAAGCACTTTGGCCAACGTCTGTTGTTTTTAAAGGGGTGGTTGATTGCGATTTCACTTTTTTAACATTAGTTAGTGTGTAATGCTGCTGTTTGAGCATAAACAATATCTGCAAAGTTGCAGCATTGAAAGTTCAGTGCAAACGGAGATATTGTCTTTTAAAATTCTAGCAGTTTAATGCCTACAATGGGACTACAACGAGTTACTTCCCGGGTTTATGACATCACAAATCCAGATAAACCCCGCCCCCGGGAACACGCAGCAAAGGGGACGGGGCCATGCTGCGCTGCTTTAGAGAAGAGGAAGAAAACTAAGGGTGCACGTAAAAATCTATTCATATATGAATGGCGATTCTGTCTTCTAATGACTCTAATGGATTCACAAGTTTCAAAATCAACGTTCTAAAGCAGCGGTTCTCAATCCTGCTCCTCGCGTCGCCCTGTTCTGCCTCTCTCTCTCTCTCTCTCTCTCTCTCTCTCTCTCATTCAGCTCAGTGAATACACTTATTTTCACATAGCTATGAGAAGTGTTATACATGGACGCATGTGCGGTTGCTGTACTGTATTAAAGCTTTAATCAGGATAAAACCGTATATTAAAAGCTAACAAAAGCAGTAGCATTTACAAATAACAGCCTATTTAAAAGTATGAGACAACAACAGACAAAAAACATACCATTAAGAGCCATGCTTGCACAGGTTCTGCGTGATCCTCTTCACTAATATCCTCTGCGTCTCAATCGGGCTCAAATTGATAAGGAATATAGACAACGCCATTGTTTACAATACAACCGGAGCACATGCCGCTGAGCTGAGGGGCGGGACGTTTAGACACGCTCTAGAGGTGGTTTAGCCAATCACAACACACTGGGCCAGCTAACCAATCAGAGCCCATTGTGTATTTCTGAGGGAGGGGCTTCACAAAAGCAGGAAATGATCTGCGCGTTTATCAGAGAAGGGACAGAGCGGTGTGAAATAAAAATTATGTGAAAAATAATGCGTTTTTTAACAAATGAAGGATTAACACGTTAGGGGCCATTCACACAGAACGCGTTTTTTCATTCCAATTCGCTACTTATCCATTGTTTTTCTATGTAAACACGCGCTTTACGGACATGCATGACCATTACGCTCGCGTCTCGCGTCTTTTGCAGCGCCTCGCGCATGAGCGCCGCGTTTTTAAGATGGCGTGTCAAGTTAAAATAATTTCAACTTTTACACGCAGCGCCGCTCATCAATGTCAGTTCCAAAGCAGTGGACCAATCAGAAGAACTCGGAGGCGGGGCAGGCGTTGCGAGCTTGTGTTTACAGTAGCAAGTTGGCATGACAACTGCTTTATTTGATGGCAACATGGCGGAGGAGGCGCTCTAACGCTGCGCTTTTTTAAAAACCATTCCTGAGCGCTGTCTCGGTTTTTTAGACGCAAAGACACGTTCTGTGTGAATGGCCCCTTAGACTGCACCCCATAAACACAATCAAGCCTAGAAAAAAAACAGTCAACCACCCCTTTAAATGTGCTATATGAATAAATAAATAGACTAGACTATTAGAGCTGGATGGTAATATAGAGTCGTTTACATTTAGCAGTGATATGAAGAATCAGGCAGTCTAGGGTCACACTTTACATTATAGGTGACTTTGACTACTCTGTACATTTATTGAATTCATGTTGAATTGCAAAACATGTTTGCAGCTGTTTAGGTGAGATACGGGTAAGATTAGAAACAGGTTCAGTGGTATATGGGTAAATAGGTAAAATTACTAGTTAAAACATTTGGCATCAATATTTAATGTGAAGATCGATCCTCACCATACAACATCACTATCACACGTCTTGATGAGATGAGCCTGTTACTGACAGATGAGCCAGTAACCATCAACATCTAATATTTATAAAACAGATTGAAATAAATGAAACTGACATATTATTTCCAGCTATTATTACATAGGGATGACCACTGCTTTGATGATCAGGAATGTTTCAGACCTGCGCTGTCGTTACTGTAGATTATTCATCAGTCTCGCTGTAATGAGATTTCATGCATGCTTATGTAACCACATTTTTTACAGCTTGGTGCATTATTTATTCATTCAATCATAAGTGTTGGATCACGTCATGGTAGTGGATACTGATTTAACGGATCGCTCCAGTGGCTGAATCATGACACTGTAACAGATTATAAGTGAAAAATAATTATACAAGCAGAAATGCATTTGTTGTTTCAAATGGAGCTATAATACGGTCATACGGTTTCAATGAAAAATTAATATCTGGAAACAACATGGGGCTGTGTATTATGGAAGGCCAGACGGTCTTTAAGTTCCCTTTGTGAATATTTAGTACAATATGTGTATAACATATTTAGTATTGAATGTAAATATTGGCAGGCTTAATTGCTATGTTCTCATATGAGAAATATAACAGAAATGCACCCCAATGGTCAGTTCAGATTGTCCACTGCAGCTGTTCTCTTGAACTAAATCTGAACTACATCTCCAGATTTCAGCCATTTAAATCTCATCTATGTAAAAAAATCGGTATAATTTTAGTGCAATAAGTGTTAAGCTCTTTGCATTTGAACTGCTGCCCAGTGGCCAGTCAAACACCTATGTAAGCGCATCTGACCGTGCGATAGCAGCACCTGCGGTGGTTAACACCCATTATAAAAGGAATCGTGTAAAAATAGCTCTGAAACGAGGCTTTGGTCTGTTATGTAGCTGCGCCTCAAGAGATGACACCAATTAAGCACACACTTAAGAGAAGAATGTGATCAGCTCCCATTAAACACAATAAACCAAGGGCAGCTGGAGAGTGGTCAAGAGCTGTATCCACAGAACAGACATTGAGAGACAAAGGCCTGATTTGTAGCTGCTCAGAGATCGAATGCCGCTTGCCAATATCAACATATTTGAGATAGCCAATCAAATCAAAGAACATGGGTTGACTTTTGATAAAGCATGAATCTAGTGGATTATTCCAGCCGGACAGCAGCGAGATCTGAGGTTAAATGTGATAGGATAGATAGTAGTTAACCATGCAATGTTTGTTGTACAATACAGATCTTATACTGACCATCAGTATTGCTCACCTTTTGAATATATGCTATTTACAGAGATTTGTTCTTTGTAATTGATGAATGTGTTGAGTTGAGGCCAGAAAGAGAGAGAGAGAGTGAGAGAGAACACACAGCAGGTAAAGCTCAGGTGTTCATGTGTCTCATATCATCAGTTACTGATACAGCGTCTCATTCCTACTCCAGGAACCAAGGCTACATACTGTACTTAACCAAGACATCGATCATTGCAGAAAACTCTTTTCTATCAAAGGACATCATTCTTTTCTCCTCACTATTGCAGATATACAATCACAAAGAGAAACTCTTTCAGCTCAGTTCTAGTTTATAACAATTTTCACAATAAATACTGTTCTACAGAGAATAGAGGCTTCAAACCACCAGTGAACAAGCACAAGACAAACTCTGTAGAAAATGTTGGAAAGAAGCAGAGATGACCACCTATTTAAATATTTGATGCTTTCGCAGTGTAAAACATGTTCCTGCTTTTAAAAAAACCTGCATTACAAAGTCGTTTGAGTTGATGAGGAATGACCTTACAGTGGAAAACAGTGAAAGGCATGGACACAGAATGTGTGACCACAGATGTCCATCAGTGCTTTACTCAGTCCTGCGGTCAGTGTTCTTTTGTTTGAGAGAGTCAGGCCCAGTTTCCACTTGGTATTAAGGTGTGTTTTCAGTAACATGTCTTCTCTGACCATTTGTTTGTGGATTTCATTGTGACTATCCTCTTTTATTTCATGAAGTGTGACGGGTGATAATGTTGAAAGAACAAGCACGTGTTACGTGGCTTATGAGTGAGCGGGAAAGGCAGCAAATGAAACACAACACGTCCTGCGGTGATCACAAACAGAGGCAGAGCTTCAGTGCCGTTTCAGCAATCACTAAACCTTTTAGAGCTTCTGTCAAACACATATACACTGCCAGCTCTGGTTTTATTTTACATAAAAATACACAGTAATCTACAGCTTTCAGAAGTGCAGAGGTCTAATGCCCAAACACACTTGCTGCTGTTCTTACTGGATGACCTCATGATCTCACTGTTTCTAAAAGAAACCCAGAGATGAGCCCAGATTCACCTCAGATTCAGAGCTCTGAACCAGCGTAGCAACTGCTTCAGAACTCACAACATTAAGTGTTATGTTTCAGTAAAAAGCTACAAGCTCAGTGTAGTAATCAGGTATGTTAGTCTTTTACTTCTTGCTTATAGAGTTAAAAGTCCTCTTCCCTACTTGAAATGGTCCTTTTCTTTGCCAGTCGACATGAAACATAGTGAGTCTTCAGCCTCTGTAACAGCACGGCTTTCTACAGTACATTTGGCTTTGGAGGACCAAAAACCATTCTCTGAAAACATTCATTATGCATGACATTCATCCCTGAAACTTACTGAAAGCTACAAAGAAACTTAAGTGGATTAATTTACTAAAGTAGTCAAGGCTGGAAAGCAAACAGCAGTGATGTTCAGAACAAGAACGAGTGTACAGAAGTGTAGACTGAATGAATAGAAGAGACCACTTGAAATATTAAACTAAGCTCTGTGATGCTCAGATGGGCCAGTCTGATAACACCCTGAATTACAATACGATCATGAATTATTGAATTGTTACCATTTACATTTGCACAGAGAAATATGATTCATGCAATACTGAAACATATGAAGAAAATAATCTTAATGAAAGCAGCTGATGTACCTCTATTGTGTGCTCATTAGATTGTCCAGTAACGCTTTATCTTACGGTGTCCTTGTTATGCATGTTACATGTACTTACTATTATAATAACAATAAACTATGCATAATTAAATGCACGTAATCCTAAACCAAACCCTAATCCTAAACCTAACCATACAGTAAGTGCATGCAATTAATTCATATTACTCAGTACTTAAATGTATATTTACACTGTAACAAGAACACCTTAAAATAAAGTGTAACCGACTGTTCCACCATTAGCTCAGTGACACGAAGTATTTGAGGTTGTTTATGGAGAATGTTTCCAATCAGGTTGTAGTTTAGTTAGACAGTAGATGTGAGGCAGCTCACTACAGTCCTCTCTAGTCTCTCTGGTGATGACAGGGTTCAAATGAACGGCCTGCGGTGAGTCAAAGCGGCTGCGCTGCAGTCGATGCACATCAAACAGCAAACACAGGTGCAATCGCTGTAACCCTCGCTGTATTTCCATATTGATTAGTCTTTGATAAGACGGAGGAGTCCGTTTGACCCCAGGCGTCCTCGTCCAGCCGGCCTCCATTTACTCCTGTCTGGAGATACATGTCCACTACAAGCTATTCATTCACACTTTAGGAGAATTATAAACAAGCTATCAGACGTAAGTCAGCAATGAAATTGCATATCAGCACAAAGCGTTTGGTGGGCTGCTGTTCTGAAATTGACTTTTTGTACCCCTTCAGCTTTCATAGCTGGAATTGCTGTACTGCCTCATAATAGAGCGAGCCGGCGCGCTGTAAGCAGGTCAGACAATTATTGCCGCAGCAGACGCAGGGCCTCGCAATGGATTTCACATTAGGAGCCCAAAATCACAGCGCCATTTCAGAGCAAAGCAGTGAACAAGCAATGAAAAACCGAGAAAGGAACAGTTCATCCAAAACTACAAATCCTGTCATTAATTCTTTTTCGTCCTCATGCTGTTCCAAATCCACATGCTTGCTTTTATTTCGCAATGATCTTCATGTGGTTGACTTTTCATGCAAAAAAAACGTCTTGATGCATAACAATAAACGTTAAGGATGCTGGCTCTAAATGCTAGAGTCTTGTTTGGATTGCTTCTCGTGTGACGTGGCCTTTCGCGACCCATCTGAGGTGTCTGTGATGCCTTGAGTAATATCTTGATCTTGAGTTCATGTTTTGTTGAAAAGTTCACTAATGCCCTCTTGCTGTGCACGCATAATGTCTGCTCTTTTCTGACCGGCCCTGTTCTTCCCAATCCTCGGCCTCATCCATATGCAAACGTTTAGGATTTGCTACAAAGCCTCGCTCAGCCGCTTACTGTGATGCTCTTTGCAGTGTAACTCAAATTAGCATGACAAGCAAGGCGTATCCTGTCCAATTACGCCATTATGCTGCACTCAATAACTGATAAATTAATCATTGGAGACAAGCGCATTATATGCGGAATGACTCGGGGCGACATATGGCTGCCTGTTTACGTAACGTGTAACCTGTGAGCTCCTCAGACGCGTGGCATGAAGGCAGCGGAGCAAACTAATCCACTGCACTGCTGCTTATCCAGTCTGTGATTCCAAGCCTCTCTCCTCCTGTCCAGCCATGTGTGATATCGCTTTCTCCCGTGAAATTCATCAGGCCGAGCGTATATAACAAAAATCTATGCCGTAAATGTGCGATTGTGACAGCGCTTGACATAAATCGGCGCTGGCAGCTTTTGAATGTGAAAGATATTTATGTGATGGGAGGCGGCGCAGTGATGAGTCAGTGTCCGCGCACAAACACCTCTGTAATTGCTCATAAATTACAGCGTTTCGTGCTGATAGGTGGCCCTGACTTTGATGGGTTTCATCTTTCTATCAGTGTGAAATATCGGAGCGCAGTGAGCGTGCGGCGGAGAGGGAAATAGCTTTGTTGCTCTTTGCAGACAGCAGTGCAGGGGTCGATTCCCTCTGAACACTGCATTATAAAAGCAATTAGCCACTGATTATTTAAAGATTTTATATTATTTATCAGTGATTTGAACAAACCCCTAACCGTAATTATGAGGTCTGGCACATACACTGCCGTTCCAAACTTTGGGATGAGTACTATTTTAATGTTTTTAAAGAATATTCTTATGCTCATCAAGGCTGTATCTGTTTGATCAAAAATGCAGAAAAAAAAAACTAATTTTGTGAAATATTATTGCAATTTAAAATCACGGTTTTCTATTAATATACTTTAAAATATAATTTATTTCTGTGATCAAAGCTGTATTTTCAGCATCATTACTCCAGTCTTCAGTGTCACATGATCCTTCAGAAATCATTCTAATATGCTGAATTATAATCAGTGTTGAAAAACAGTTGTGCTGCTTCATATTTTTTGGGACATGTGATACTTTTTTCAGGATTATTTGATAAATAAAAAGTTAAAAAGAACAGTGTTTATTCAAAATAGATTATTATTATAATTTTTTTTTTGTTACAATATACACTACTATTGAGAAGTTTGGGGTCAGTACATTTAATTTATTTACTTTCTTTAAATAAATGAATACTTTTATTCAGTAAGGATGTGTTAAATGGAAAAAAAGTGATAGACATATTGTTAGAAAAGATTTATATTTTGAATAAATACTGTTCTTTTTAACTTTGTATTCATCAAATAATAAAAGAAAAAAGTATCACAGGTCCCCCCGCCCCAAAAAAAAAACAGTTAACACTGATAATAAATCAGCATATTAGAATGATTTCTGAAGGATCATGTGACACTGAAGACTGGAGTAATGATGCTGAAAATACAGCTTTGATCACAGGAATAAATTAGACTTTAAAGTATATTAAAATGGGGAAACCAATATTAGAAATTGCAATAATATTTCTAATATATATTAGAAATAATAATATATTACTTTTTTTTGTTGTTTTTGTTTTTGTGTGTGTGTGTGTGTGTGTGTTTTGATCAAATAAATACATCCTTGATGAGCATAAGAGACTCTGTTCAAAAACATTAAAAATCTTACTGATCCCAAACTTTTGAACAGCAGTGTAACTTGTGCTAACTGATGACTGAATGATACATGAATGACATTTGATATCATGGAGAGGTGTGCTAGAACATTTCTAAACGACCGAATGTGTGATTTCAACCTGCTGGATAAAAATATCTCCATCCATACACCTAAATTCAAAGAGGGGGCGTATCTGGAGATCTGGGGGTTTGCTGACTTTCAGATGAATTTCTGTAAAGCTGCATTGAAACAGGGTGCACTGACAAGTGCTATACAAAAACATGTTTAAAAAAAAATGGTTTTCGGCTTTGAATCAATTTTATTTCCCCTCAGATTCGTTGTTATCACTCTGGCATTGAGCATATGTTTGAGACTCCAGATATCTATCCTTTTTCCAGAGTAGTAATATTGTCAATAATGGATGAATCTTCTCTCTCCGCAGTGGACGGCTGTATAGACTGGTCAGTGGACCTGAAGACGTACCGTGTGCTGGCCGGAGAGCCGCTGAGGGTGAAGTGTGCTCTCTTCTACAGCTACATACGCACCAACTACAGCGTGGCCCACAATGCCAAGCTGCGGCTCATCTGGTACAGGAACAAGGGCGACTCCGAGGAGCCCATCATCTTCTCGGGTCACCGGCTGAGTAAAGAGGGAGACTCCATTTGGTTCCGCTCCGTAGAGATGGAGGACAATGGATTTTACACTTGTGTGCTCAGGTGGGTCATTAGCAATTCATACTCAAATCAAGTGTGCACTGAAAAACACAGCCCACTGATATCTGCAGTCTAACGCTGCGCTGGACCACAAAATCAGGCAACTGATGTTAAAATGGACATCACAAAACAGGTCAAATATGCAAATCAAAGTGACGTCAAAAACTTGACAGATAATTTGGTATAAATTGAACAACAAACAATTTGGCCTACAGTTTTAGTGTGTGATTCACTTCCTATTTTCACCCAATTACCCACTGGAAGTAATTACCATCCAAACTGAATTTAAAATGATGTTACAGCATCTTGATCAATTCTTGACTAATATTTGATGTCAAATTGATATCAAGGTGCATGCTGGGTTACCTTGTTTACTATAGTAGGGTAAAATAATATCAACTTCTGTGAGATTCAGCCGAAACACTTCTGAGTTTAACTGATCCAATTGTTGGTCTCTGGAAAATAGTGATCTATGACACTTTATTATGTTCATTATCAAAGTTTTTTTTTTTTTTTTTTGTGTTTATTTATTAATGAGGGGTTTGTGGATTAATGTTAATGTTTTTACATTTGAGGATATTGTTTTTATTTTGAAGTGAAAAGTAAAAATTAAAAGTAAAATAAAATTAGACCTTTGGGGTCAGATGGGCCGCTAGTGTTATTATTATTATTATTATTATTATTATTTTTAATTGAATACTTAATTAATGGGGTTTTTATTTAATATTTCCATGAATTAGATGTACATTTCAGACATTTTTGCTTTCATTACAATCCGCAGGCTAATAGAGCAAAATCATTTATTACATTTTTCACATTTAAATTCATACTGTTTCTTCTATGACATACCTACAATTAAAATATAGGCAATTAAATATGTAAATAATCAGATGCACGCAAGTCATAGAATAAATGTACCTTTATCTTTTACTGGGATTCTGCTCTGTCTGTCGACGATTATTCAGTTATTCAACACATTTGTCAGAACACAATTTTAAATAGAATAGTTGAGTTAGGGGGAATTTTAGAAGTGATTTCTATTTCTTTTAAGATGTTTCTGAGACACACAGTTAGCACCAAAGACACTGCACTGTAAATTTAGGACAGCTGGGCAAAGACCATGGAGATACGGTGGGTTTGATGCTTAACTTTATGTCATTACAGAGATATAGACTTTTGTGTAAACTAGGCCATAGCCACAACTATTAATAGTCTTGTAGAAATCCAAAAATGAAGAAAAAAAAAAAAAAAAAAAAAAAAAAAAAAAAAAAATCACTCACTCCTTGCTTTGTTTTTTGTTGAAATTTCTCAAAATCCAAAGACAAGTTTCACAAAACCAGGTTTCACAAATAAGATGATGAGATATGAATTACCTGTGTGTGTCAGGCAATATGCATGCGTGTCACGATAGCACATCACGGGCAGTTTGTTCTCTATGTTCCACACACAGCGTTGCTGGCAGGAGTCAGATGAGTCCAGTAAGTGTAGTCCAGTGTGTGCATTACACAGTCCAAGAAAACAAGCAATTTACACGGGCTTTCCCAGGGTCGCTGACTACAGGAGAGCTCAGTACTGAACAGTGCAGTTGCATTATTTTTCAGCTGTCAAAGAAAATCGTGTTCAATCATATGTTTACTCTGGGAATTGTGTTTATGTACAGTAGCTCAAACTGTATTGTGAGAGTGAGTTTCTTCAGGCCAGTGCTGCTGTCATGATCCTCTCCTCACAGCTGAATTCAGTCACGTCTTCTTCTGTCTCCTCCTTCTGCTTCTGTGAAATTAATACAGTTACTGCAGCTCTGGGGTTTAATCTGACTTCAGTTTCAGATGATTATGCAATTTAAACTGAGTTTGCTTCTGTTTTTAATTTATACCTTTTTTGTTTACACTAGGTATTCCCATACTTTTCAATTATTTGTTGATTAGGGAGTCGATGTCACATTGTCATGGATCTGATGGACACAAAATCGTTCGCAGGGTTTACTAATACTATTAAGTCTGTCCACTCCCTGCTCGCTCATAACAACACTTTCTTCAGGCTGGAATAAACTAAACCACGTCTGATATCTGAACCCATTTGAAAACATTAGGTGTCACACACCTGCTGAGTTTGTAAGTGGCTACAGAATAAAACTGCTCATCTGTGCTGGAGAAACTACTTTAAAACCAGCTTCACAAACTACAAGCTACACATCATTTATGTCACGAATCCGGTCTGTGGCCTTCCGCCCGATAGCCACCAGAGGTCGCCCTTCCATCATATTGACTCTCACATTGCACAGACTATTTCACATTACCCCGGACTACATTTCCCAGCAGCCATTGCACTAATCACACGCTCACACCAGAGACCCATCACACAATCACACACCCTACATAAGCCTTGGACTTCCTCGTTCTAATCGCTGAGTATTGTTCTGTTACACGAATCGTCATTTCCTGTTTCCTGTTTCCTGATCTCCTGCCTGTGTATCTGGGATTAACTCTTTGCCTGCTGTTTCGGACTCTGTTTGCACCTCGCTTGGACTATTGCCCGTGTACCTGGATTATCCCGTTGCCTCGTCCTGTTGGATTTTGTTCACTGATCGAAGACCCACGCTTGTCCTAGGATTACTCTTTGTCTTGCCTGTGTTGAACCTGTTTGCCATTATTGAATCCATGCCTCTTTCATGACCACATCTCTGAATAAAGCACATGGATCCGTACGTCTCACCGGCTCCGTAACAATTTACAGAGGTTCAACTATATGTGTATATATTGTGAAAAAGTAGTCAGCAACATTACAAACTACTAAAAAAAAAAAAAAAAAAGAGTGCAGCAGCTAATTAATTTCATGTTACAAAAGGGCAATATTTATTTGTCTGTTTGTTTCTTTATCCATTACTTTGGTATGAAAAGCAGTTTAAATCCGTTCTCTCTGATCCCCATCACATGCTGAGAGATGCTGTGAAACACAATACTAATCAACCACAGAGAAATTAAACACTAATATACAATTATTTTTATTTATTTGTGTATTTATTAATTTATTAAGTCAGCAACAAAAGTCTGGTGCTGGTTTTAATTATTTTCAATAGCAGCTGTCACCATGAACTTTAATAATCATATTCACATCCATAGTATTTGCATTATATTTCAAAGTGCTTAAATATACAGTCCATGCTGAAAAACACATGCTGTCAAATGTACATGAAAACATATCATTTTCAAGGATTTGCCAGGGTCCAGTGTTTCAGTGCAACGTCTTTACCTTCAGTACAGTGCTGCACACAAGCTGCACATTCACTGTGATCTGAAAGATTGTCTTCATCGCTTGTAAACTGTAGCATATATTCCAGGATTGTTATGAGTGGATTGTGGGTGAATATTCCACTTCATCCAGTGCTCATTTTGCTCTCTGCTTTGCAGTGTTCTGGCACTGCTATCATGAAAATCTGTTTTATTGTTTTTTACTGTCAGGGCTTAAGTAAACAGGCTGAATTATTCAGTCTCAAATTGTCTCAGTTTGGATGATTTTGCTTAGCGTCCGATGCATTCATTGAGAAGAATGACTGACAAGAGCTCATATTCTAAACAAACACGCTGATGATGTAGTGCTTGCTGTCACTACTTCTGCTGCAGTATTTTTAATGCAGTGTCAGTCGCTGCTCTCGAGCTACTACTCTTCTGTGCTTTCACTGTTTCTTAAATCCCTCCCTTTTCCAGTCGGCACTATTATAGACAATGTTTGAATCTTTGTATTGCTAGTGCTTCTTGTGTTATTGCCTCCTTAAAATGAATCACTTGTTGAATTCCTCATTGGGATTTTGGATCAAATCACTACTGGTACAGTATTTACTCCACAACACGGACTGAACAACTGAGGATCACACACTACCAGACTAACAAATCATTAAAACACACACACAAACTCAGAAACATATGCCTTGCTGCTATTAGATGCATAACAAATGAAAATCTGATCCAAATATCAGACATGTTCCTCACCTCTGACAGGATTCATAGTCTGAGCCTATCATACACTGCATGATCTTCTGTGAAGTCCTCTGCTTCATGACCTCTGCTCTCAAGCTTGTGGATTTGTTGCTCCTGGCTTCAGTCTAATCAGAAATATACAGAAAAATGACAGAAATACATGCATAATGTGCGCTGTACACTGAATAACTTTTTTAAAAACAGTAGATAGCATGTTATTCCAAACTCCCCAAACTTCCACATTTTTGAAGACGATATTTGAAATGAGAAGCTGGAGATGCAGGAATATAAAACAGCTTAAATTCACACCCTGGAACGCTTTTGCAGGAGGAAAGCTGAAGGAAGACCTCGAGGAAACCCACGGTTCAGAAGAGATTTCTCTCTCACGTTGCGGCTGAAGGGTGATTGGTGTAAAACATCTGAACAGAGGCAGCTGTGACTGAAAGCACAGGATCTCTTTCCTCCAAGGTCCAATTGCTGCAGAATGGTTAATTTGGTGTTTCTATTTCAGGCCCTGCAAACAAGTCTGGCAGTGAATAAAACACACAGTGACAAACCACACCGTCTCAGACCCACACGACTAAACGTGAGCGGCTATTGTCTTACGTACAACATCTGCATGTTATCAAAGAAATTACTGGGTAAAACTCCTGAAACATATCCAGCTGTTCATCAACCAGATTTGAGTAAGACAACAGTGTTCAGCTCTTTGAAATGAGTTAATGTATTCGGTATCACAAACTAATAATGAACAGTATTTTACAGCATTTAGTAAAACTTTAGACTGCTGCTCTAGCATTAATGAAGAACCACACAGGAACAAATGAGGATCACAATACTCACTGCTCTTAACCAAATAATAGCACGCAGTACTCAGTAGTTTCTTAGTAGGTCTCAGGGAGGTATGAAAAAAAAACGTGTTTGATTAGCTAAGAGTGAGCTACTGTATTCAAATGAGTGCTATTATTTACTAATTCATTAATCAGAGATTCTTGTTAGTTAATAGTAGTTATTAATTTATTAATCTCAGTTAATGTTCATTTTTACTTGTACTACAGTTTTTTCAAAATGCTTAGACACTAAAAGTGGTGCTTCTGGCCCACTTAGTGAAATCATTCACTCATATTCCTAATCTTTAGAGCAAGTCTGTAAAACTACAAGCACATTACGTGCTTTAAACTCAGTTATATATCAGATATTGTAAAACAAACTTTTTGCAAAACTCTAAACACAGTTCTCTACGTTACACACATTGTTCGAAACGAACAGCTCTTTTTTTTCATTTGGGAAACACTGCCATTTAAATGCCACACTCATTTACTGATGAATTACACAGTGATCATGTGTGTAAACACTTACACATAATTTGTTCACTTAATAATCAAAACGCATTTGTTTTAGAAATAAATAATTTTTACCCCCTTGCATTTCTGTTTTCATTGTATCTATATTGTATAAAGTGCTTTTTAAATAAAGTTGACTTGCTGACTTGACTTATATCCTGTGTGTGTGTGTGTGTGTGTGTGTGTATATATCTGACTTGGCTTATATCCTGTGTGTGTGTGTGTGTGTGTATATATATATATATATATATATATATATTCTATATCTGACTTGGCTTATATTCTGTGTGTGTGTGTGTGTGTGTGTGTGTGTGCATGTATATATATATATATATATATATATATATATATATATATATATATATGTGTGTGTGTGTGTGTGTGTGTGTGTGTGTGTGTGTGTGTGTGTGTGTGTGTGTGCGTGTGTGTGTGTGTATATGTGTGTGTGTGTGTGTGTGTGTGTGTGTGTGTGTGTGTGTATACTGAATATGCATATAAGCCAAGTCAGAAAGTCAACTTTATTTCTAAAGTGCTTTATACAATATAGATGATTTCACAGCAGCTTCACAAAAGTATCAAATTCAAATTCTGCTGTAAAGCAGCTCTAACAAATCAGTAGTGTCATTATACAACTCATGTCAGTCCAGTATTGATTCAGTTCAGTTACATAACTGTGTAAAAATAATCAGTTGTACATATACAGTCAGTGTATATGTTCATGTGCATGTATGTGCGAGTGCTATAACAAACTCTCCACTGCACTCTGAACAAGCAAAAGACACCAGAGTAGTGTTTTCACATCTGTGTGTAGTTTGGTGTGTATGTGGCTGTGTGTAGAGTTACTACGCAAAAATACCATTTTTAGAAAAGTTAAAATAGTTTTGATATAATTGTTTGCTTTTGCAAGATGTGTGTGACGTTTTGCATGTTGTGTGTGTGTTTTGTGTTTTTGTTTGTAGAGTTTTGAGAAATGGAGCCATAGTTTCAAAAACTGTGTGTAAGCATTTTGAAAAAAAAACTGTAATACATTATTGCCAGCAATATAGTGAATATGTGTTTCCTAATTTAAAGTGTTATTTTTTTCCTCTCAAAATCACATTAGTTACTGCATTATGAACAAACATGAATGAACAAAAAACTATATATTTATAAAAGACTGATAAATAAAATGTTGCATTTGTACATTTTATTTGTTTACATATTTGAAAATTGCTACTTTGTCACTATGACAGCACAAATTCCCAGATGTTGAGACATTTATGAATCACAGTAGACAATGGTTTCATTGTGACATGTAATGTATTTTCCAGTTTTATGGTTTCTGCCTCATTTGCAAATCGACATTGACTGACAAGCTGAACAATATTTTAAACCTACATGTTGTTTCATGTAATCTTCTAAAATCTTTTCATTTACATAATGAACCTAGCTTTCAGATACCAACTGGCACATCTGAACACGCCTGCCTCCCTGCTATATATATATATATATATATATATATATATGCGCCAAAAGCAGTAGGCAGTGAAGAATGAATATGAATGAATAAGCTGTACTCATGAAACAGCAGGCAAAACCTGGACCCACTTGCAAGAAACCCCTTAAATGAAGAAAGAGTATTATTAAGGTTTAATTATTATGCTTTACAGGAGTCATCATATTCACAAATAATGGACAAAACAACACAGCCGATACTGTACTGTACGTCACATGATGGGTGTAGCATGTCCGGATTTTACTAGTACGACACGTATGCGTGCTTATAGAATGTAATTTGTTAGTTGTAGATGGCACTGTTTACATCGATATTGACATGCATTAGGCTCATCTGATCACACATGGTTATTGCTTAATGCAGGTGCAATGAGGTCCAAAAGAGTTTGAGATTGTCCACTTTCAGCTGCATTCAGATGTGGTCAAAAATGAATGTGACACAATCGTATGTGTTTGAACAGCTGCAAAAGTCCACCAGCTGACCTAACATGTAGCATGTGTTTAACATTCAAAAAGCCAGCTAGAATCCCAAAAAGACAAAAGGCAGACAAATTTAACAATATATCTCCATGATTCATTAGACAAGGGAATGTCTTAGGGTTATGTATATAACCCAGCTCCCTGGGATGGGAATTTGACGCTGCGTCATGGTGCTAATGCTGTGGGAAGAGCTTCAGTGTGACTGCTGTCTGATGCACATGTGCAGACACAGGGATCTAGATTGGCTACCGCAGTTATCTGATGTCACTGGTGCACCAGCATGCGATAAAAGGGTGCTCATGTAATTTAACGGTTTTTCTACTGTACAAACTGTTTTTCTATCTCATATCCCTACCCCTATGTCTACCCCTCACACACAACTACAGGTATTTTTAGATTAAATAAATAAATAAATAAATAAATAAAAAAAAGATTAATAATCTTGTTTCCTCATGGAAAAGAAAAAAATAAAAAATCCCCACAAGGCCAACATTTACTGGTATTACTATCCTTGTGGGCACACGGGCTGAAGACTTAATCCAAAAACACCCAGATTACACAGATACTGGACAAATAAGGAAATAATTAGACACAAAAAGTTGTTTTGAGTTGAAATATTTTATCAGCTTGTTAGATGCAAAGCTTTAGCAAAGAAAAACAGTCATTAGCAATTGACTTTTAGCCAAACGGACAAACAAGTTCAAACAAGATGGACATCTAAGGGATAACAGGGTTCGTCCAGAAACTGCAAAATGAAATTCCAGGACTTTCAAGGACTTTTCAAGCACTTCTTTTTTGGTTTTCAAGGACTAAAATCAGAGATCACAATATTGTTATTATCTTTCAAATTCTAATAAATAAATAAATAAAACAAAATGGTACAAATAATATGCAGCACATGCAAAGCATGCAATGGCTGTGGCAACTTTAACATTTGAAAGAACACTATGGCAAAGTTATCAATTTCCTTATTCAAAGTGATTTTTATTTTTCATGAATATATGATTAACCTGAAGAGTAAAAGCTTCATCATACACTTGGAAAATTATGAGCTATATCATGTTCATGGACACTAGGGGTGTGACAATACATTTAGCTCACGAGATGAGAAAAAATAAAGATACTTAGTTCACTAGAACGAGACAATATTTTAATACTACTTTTAAGAAATCTTCAATGACAAAATATTTGTCTTTTAATCACAAAAAGCAAGATGCTGAGCTCTGCGAAACAATGTAGTTGTATGTTGAAATATTGTAACTAAAACTAAAGCTGTAACTAACAATTATTTTGGTGATCAAGCAATCTGCTGATTATTTTGACAATTGAGTAATCTGATATTTTTAAGTAATAAAAATAGAACTGTGGAAAAGTGGAAAAACAGGCTTCATATTGACTACATTTATATATATATTAAACTAACGATGAGACTATAATAATTGGTTTGAATAAAGTATCAAAACCAAGTAATCAGATGGTTTTATTGAACAACACTGTTAAAATACATAAAGTAATATGCCTATACTACATTAATAATGAACATAACCAAATTAAGTACATTAAGTATTATAAGTTTATAACAAATACCTGCAGAGAGCGCCGGCGGCCTGGTGATGTTTTACTTTACAGCGTGATTCAATGACGTTTAAATCCATATAATTTTAATATTTAGTCAATACAAACTCAGAACGAGGGTTCAAAATTAGGGTTAGGGTTAGGGTTAGGCATGTAAAGTCTAACAGCGCAACACAAAGCGCATCAGACTTTACATGCGCTCCCAAATGAAACCCAAACAAACAGCACATGCAATAAAAGACCAAACAATATAATGCAAGCACCATCGAAGGTTTTACCACAAACTCAACTTTATACTGATATCGCGAGACCGCTTTTAACCTCAAGGAGTAATATCGCGAGATCACGTGCGCTGCGTCATTAATTTAGTGAGAAAAGATTGTTTTTGTCGAAAACAAAATTAACACCAATTTCATATACTGCCTTTTAAATGTTCAAGTACTTTTCAAGTACCTTTTCATAAATATGGCTGTTTTCATGGGTTTTCCAGGACTTCAATTTAAAAAAGTCAAATTCAAGCACTTTGTACGAACCCTGTGATAATATACAGCCATACCATGACTTCACATGACTCTACCCCATAAATAACGACGTGCTATGAAATACTGATTTCAGTTTAAACAGTTTAAAAATGATTACGGTTTACTTTGATCTTATAATCCATTACAGCTTGCAAAGCAATCATTCTAGCAACAACACATGAACAGTATTACCATACTGGAAGCCTGCTATTGATACTGAATGTGATCAGACATATTATCATACATTATTCATCATATTTGGGCACCTCTGGAATCAGGAGCCATGTTTACAGAGCATATGTGAGCCGTAATGTGCCTCGCTTGACCACTTGTGATTGATTCAGCAAATAGCAGATATAAACAGTCCTTCATCACGCAGTACATACTCTGACTGTACATAGTGGCAGCATTTCAACAAGCAATTCCTTCTAATTAAATCAAGCCAATTAAGAGGATAATTAGAGACAGCTGGATAAACTCAGCCAGGCCTGATTGCCAGCCTTTCTCTTTATTCAGTGCTTCTCAGTTTTTAAATGTCCTCTCCTCGCATCCTTTCTTTGTGTTTTAACAAGGCCTTTTAGGATGAAAGGATGAATATATATATATGTGTGTGTGTGTGTGTGATAGTTATCTATACAAATATATTGCTATTTCCACTATTACTTGATGATTTTTATTTTTTTATTTTTTTTTGCTTCATATGCAATTAATGCAACTTTGTTTGATCACATGAATAGGCAGCCAAGAATGAGACACTGAAGTCGCTCTGAACTTTGAAATATAAGGAATATGTAAGAAAAATTACCTGCCAGTTCTGTAGGGGATGGTTGCTAAAAATATATTATAGCAAAGAATTAGGATAAAATAGAGTAGGAATATTGTATGAAATCATTGATTGGGAATAATAAGAAATAGTTGGTTAGTCAGTGCAGCTGGTGGCACTTGTGCTCAAATTATATCATTATGTTCATCAGTCAACAGTGGCTACAATCAATGCACATCGCTGACATTTAAATCTCCATGACACAACGTCAAAAGAAACATGAACTTCACCTCTGGATATGTAAAATGGATGAAACTGATAAACATATCGATCAGGATTGACTTAAATGTCTTAATATGGAAAGAAAGTGAATGACCAGCATAATTGAGCTATTTAAGATGGAAAGGGTAAGAGTGCCACAAATGTCACTCTCTCATTTATTAATTTAAATGATGCACACGGTACTTTTAGCCCTTATATATCTTGTTAATTTGCCTACAGGGACACTGGATGAAAATGACTCGCATAGCTAAAAGTGATACATTTATTAGAGTACTTTAATGAAGTGATTAGTTAATTTAGCCAGTGAACTCTTGTATATTCTTAGACCCTCACATGCACTGATAGATTGACAGATTGGTGTTAATACCCATTAATAGAGTACATGATCATAGAAACCTACATATGTGCATCTGAGTAGTTGACATGAAATGTCATGTGGTATGAATCTTCATCTCACATAATTTTAAATCATGTTTTTTTTTTTTTCTTATTGATTCATAATTGTCATGCCTTGCAGTTCTACTGCCATTAAACAAATTACTATGAAATTGAACCTTGTGTACATTTTAACCACATTTAAAACCCTGATTATTGTTTGCCTACTCTACCTGTTTTACAGTCCCATTAAATATGGTTAACACTAATATGTTAAAATTTCTCTACTCTAGGAAGCAGGTATTGGGGTATTTCTAAACTCATTTTATACATTTGAAACTGTATTACTATATAGGAACCAAACTCTTATTAAATTACTCATAGCCAGGATCATTCAGCACCTGATGAGCCCTCTTTGATGGTCCACGAAATGTAAAATTGAAAACCATGTATGAATGAATTTGGCAAATCATTTTATGATGACCTGAACTATATGCATTGCTAGAATCTATTTAGATAAGCTTGAGATCCCTGCTTTTCATCTCAGCCCCTCTTAAAACCTGCAATTAACTGTGTGCTGTCAGCTCTCTATAAATCTGTGATCTCTCTTCACGCCTGTCGAAAACAGTGACTGTAAGATATCGGAGGTTATTGTTCTCTGAATCCTCTCTTACCAGCAGTTCAACACATTACAGGTCCCTCATATCCAATAAAATTCCCATAAAAGTGCCAATGGAAGTGGAAAGTCGCAAATGGTCACAAAATGTGTTCAGAAATGCTTTTTTTGGGTGTTAAACAATAGCACTAATAACAGTAAACTGACTACCACAGACCTTAGTAAATCACATTGCATGATTCATTTAAATACTCTCCACCCATAATTTTTGTGCATGAAATGGAAACACCTACAAATGTATATACAATTAGATAAGCCGCAAATATAACTGTCCACATCTTTTCAATGAAAAATGAAAAAAGCAACCTAAAAGTCAATTCACAGTGCTACAGTAAATTCCAGCAAACACAAACACACTGAACCTACAAAACACAAGAATCATACAAAGAATGAGCAACGACTCATGAGCAAAGTGTGGTTAAAAAAGAGATCCAAATCATAAACAGTCCAGGCAAATTAACCTAAGCAGCAGACAAAAGGCAGAATGGAGGTAAACAGCAATGTCAGAAACAAGAAAACATCAGGGAAAGAAAGCTCAGTGTAAATTATAAACAAGACCTTGCAAAGATGCAGTGACAGGCTAATGCTATAAATAAACAGTCTACTAATGAAGGAATGAGATTCAGATGTGAGAAGGAAACAGAAGTTGTCATTCTGGTTCCTCATGTGGTCAGAGGAGGGATGACGAATGCAGAGGCAGATCTAACAGCGTTCCCTCAGGCTCCTCTGAGAAGGAGCAGGGACGGCAGACTCGGAGGTCTTAGATGGACAGACCCTCTGCCCAAGATCAAGACTGTTCAGATGATCCAGTGGTCCACCGCTGGGAGAGCAGACTGCTCACCAGACCAAGCAAATAGAGGAGGCTGAAATTCCAGCACACACTGAATGTAGTCAGATCAGTGGAGGTCTATTGAGGAAGTTCTGAGCTTATTCTGCAGATGGGAGATATCAGTGACAAACTGCCTTTTTCTTGGTTCAGCCACAGCACTTGTCTGTTGGCCTGAGCGTGGAACCCAGAAGTAAGGCTGACACTGATGCATTTCCACACTCTGGAGATAAATGGAAGCCATGATCAGAAACAATATCTTCTGGTGGATAATTTAACCAGAACACATTTTAGAAAAGGGCCTCTGTATTGTTCAAATGCAAAGGTCGTTTGTGAAAGGAATGGGACAACACGATTTGGAGAAGAAGCAAAAGTACAATGAAATGGTGGTATTCCTTTGTGAAGGTGGGAGGTCAGTGATGAAGTCAACGCTCAGATTTGAGCAGGAGCATGAGAAATGGGCAGAGGATGGAGAACACCAGCAGACGGTAGTTTGGATGACATGGACTGAGCACACGATGAGCAGCTCTTTGCACAGGCCACGGTTTGTTGTGAACAAGCTGCATGGTCAGATTTTCTCCAGACACATGGAATTGCGATTCCTTTGTGCACGGAGGTTCCTCTGTGTGAACTTGTTGGATTACATACATTAGGTCTGAAGAGGCAACACTGATGACCAGAGAAGATGAGAAGTTCGCCCTTATTTGGTCCTGGGTGTGAAGTCTGCATAAGACAGGTGACAGACAGAGTAACTGAACAGATAGAAGAATAAGGCCAGATTGGCTTGTCTTGGGTTGTGTTGCTTTGCCCACCGGGAGTAGTCAAGGTTTCTGTGATTGACAGGCCGAGATCCTTCAAACCAGTGTCTCCATTCCTCAAATGCCACCTTCATGGCCAACAGCTCACACTTCTCCACACTGTATTTCTAATGGGCTATTTGAATGGGCTCAGTTTCCTAAAAAGAAAAGTACAGGGAATACATTTAGCAGGACAGCCATAACACTGAGACAAAATGGTCCCAGCTCCGGACCAGAAGTGCCAGCCTCCACAGCGAGGGGTAGAGCGGGATCTGGATTTTCAGAAAGGGGCAATCACAAGACCAAATGGGATGATAAAGCATTCAGAGTGACCAGAGTGTGTTATAAAAGCAATCATCCAGTCATTTCCCTGACGTATCTGAATGAGATTATATGTATTGTGTAAGTCTAGTTTAGAAAAAATGTGAGCTTCTCTGACCTGTTCAGTGGCTGTGGGTACCAGGGCTATCAGAAAAAGAAACTCAACAGTGATGACATTCAAGTCGATGCAGGGACGTAAACCACCATCTTTCTTCTCTGCAAAAAACAAAACAAAAAAAACAAAAAAACAAAACAACAACTCTGCCACTGCAGGAGAAGTTGATAATTGAATAAACCCCTGTTGTAAAGCCTCTTCCACATACTCTAGCAAGTCAAAGGCACAAGATGGTAACTCACCAGGCGGTGTATGAACTGAAATGGAGCGGTAGGGTATGGGAGACAAGATATTCATACAGGAGAAGCTTCACTTCATGATATCTCTCCCTCCAGGAGATAAAAGGACCATGAAGCACCGGCCAGAGAAATCCCTGGATGATAGTGTTGCTGACAAACAGCTGATTTTTTTTTCTTGATGCACCACCCATGAAAATGGGACTATCTGTGAACCCAGCTAAATTTACTAATTAAAAAAAAATATATGACTGGTTGCCTAAAAAAAATAAAGTGTAGTGATAACTTGAGTGAATTTAACAAATATTCCAGGCCTTGTATTTGCTGTTTGGAGCTGATTTACAGTAGAATTGAATTTTGTTTGCATTATCAACACACTGTGTTCTTGTTTAACACTGTATAGCTGCTTTGACACAATCTGTGTTGTATAAAGCGTTAAATAAATGTGACTTGACTTAAGGTCAATAGACTAAATGCAAAGTTCATTTAACTTAAAAAACATTTACCACAAATTAATTACTTATGTAGCAGGTCTTATTGAAGGCAGAAGAATCATCCCTCAAAATGTCCCTGAAGACATATGTGTGTGGGAGATATATGTGCACATATTATACAACATATTTTGCTAAATATACATCACATAATCACATTTCTGAACAATTCTGTATGACTTTTTTGGGCCTTGGAGATGTTGACATGCATTGACATTTGTGCTTATTTCAGTTACTGAAATACTAATCCCATTACATACTAAAGTCCAATTTCACTGTATTCAGCATAAAAAACCCTATAAGTACACCCCCATTATAGTTTCAAATGCTGTTCCTTTAAACCATACTATACCATGCAAATTTTCCATTTATAAAATGTCTATTTTAATATTTCAAACCTTCTGAGCAAGATATACTGTGTGTACATATATATATATATATATATATATTCACTCACAATTTAAGCTCTGCTTATTTTCATTCTGCCTCAGTGCAGATCATTTTCTCATTGTAGAAATACAGATTTACAGATGTAGCTTATCCAGACAATGGCTCTATATTTATTTTTATTTAAAAATAATAAGAATAATTCAAGCAAGATTCAAACTCACAGAGTATACTTGACTTGTCTGTGTTCCAAACTGCCTTGTACACAGACGTGAGTCCATGTGCAGGTATGTGAAGTACATCTGAAGATCCGTCGACAGGCTCGTGAGAGTAAGATCAAGCTCAGGTCAGGGACTGAGATCCCCAAGACTGCAATCATTCAATCACCCGTGACATGGATGGCACAGAAGCACAGTGTACCAATAAAAATATATATTCATCAGTGCTGTCTGCACAGGATTCCTGAGCTCAGCACCAGGACCAGGATATAGGTCTGGAGCTATGTGTTATAAGGAACTAGAGAATCAGAAGTTATTAATGTAGTTTGTAAAGGTTATTCTCTGACAGGCTGTCCAATCCTGCTCCTGCACACAGTCCTGCAGAGTTCAGCTCCAGTCCTAATGAAACACACCAGTTCTCCATTAGTGTGAAAGTGAAGACACAGTCAATATTAAAATGAATTTGCCCCACACTGACATGTACCAGTTTGTCCATGTGTTATTCTGCTCTCATTGATGCAGCAGGAATACAGGAGTAATGC
Organism: Spinibarbus caldwelli; assembly: GCA_039654775.1. NCBI lineage: Eukaryota > Metazoa > Chordata > Actinopteri > Cypriniformes > Cyprinidae > Spinibarbus > Spinibarbus caldwelli. Next base: position 30,798,291 of record CM077247.1, on the reverse strand, counting down.
AGAGGAACACAGCCACAACAACAGGCTGCTTTCTCAGTTAACAATCAATACAGTGCCATTCAATACAGTTTAAGCCATTACACTGCAGCAGTTAATGAACACCACAGAGCACAATAATGCAGTCAGCGCTAATAAACACAATCAGTGGGTGCAGACACACTCACAGCTCAACTCGCTTTAATCTATAGACACACAAGCAGGTAGTTTTGCCTGTAGTGACAGACAAAGAATTGGGTTTTTGAATACAGAAATACATATTACATAAATACAAACAGTTGAAGTAAAAGGTTTACATACAGTACAGCTTGCAGAATCTGCAAAATGTTAATTATTTGACCAAAATAAGAGGGATCGTACAAAAATGAATGTTATTTTTTATTTAGTACTGACCTGAATAAGATATTTCACATAAAAGACATTTACATATATTCCACAAGAGAAAATAGTGGTTGAATTTATAAAAATGATCCGGATCAAAAGTTTACATCCCCTTGCTTTTTAATACTGTGTTGTTAGATGAATGATCCACAGCTGTGTTTTTTGTTTAGTGATAGTTGTTCATGAGTCCCTTGTTTGTCCTGAACAGTTAATCTGCCTGCTGTTCTTCAGAAAAATCCTTCAGCTCCCACTAATGCTGTGTTTTTTTCAGCATTTTTCTGTATTTGAACCCTCTTCAACAATGACTGTATGATTATACGAGCCATCTTTTCACACTGAGGACAACTGAGGGACTCATATGCAACTATTACAGAAGGTTCAAATGCTCACTGATGCTCCAGAAGGAAAAACCATGCATTTAAGAGCCGGGGGTGAAAACTTTTTGAATTTGAAATTCAGGGTAAATTTCACTTATTTTGTCTTCTGGGAAACATGTAAGTATCTTCTGTAGCTTCTGAAGGGCAGTAATAAATGAAAAAATTAAAAATTAAAAATATGATGCTAAGGAAAAATAAGAAAAATACACATCTCCATTCTGTTCAAAAGTTTTCACCCCCGGCTCTTAATGCATGATTTTTCCTTCTGGAGCATCAGTGAGCGTTTGAACCTTCTGTAATAGTTGCATATGAGTCCCTCAGTTGTGCTCAGTGTGAAAAGATGGATCTCAAAATCATACAGTCATTGTTGAAGAGGGTTCAAATACACAAAAATGCTGAAAAACCAAAGAATTTATGGAACCTGAAGGATTTTTCTGAAGAACAGCAGGCATTTTAACTGTTCAGGACAAACAAGGGACTCATGAACAACTATCACTAAACAAAAAACACAGCTGTGGATCATTCAGGGAACAACACAGATCCCTCTTATTTTGGTAAAATAATTAACATTTTGCAGATTCTACCAGGGGGGTGTAAACTTTTGACTTCAACTGTATTTCTTAATTTGTTGTCTTTATTACATTTAATTGAAATTTGTCTTTATTACATTGACAAATCCAAAAAAAATAAAAATAAATAAATAAATAAAAATCATGTGAGATGTTGTGAATTGTGTCTGATCAGCTTCAGTTTGTAGTATTTGTGATTCGTCAGAAGGATATGCGGAGTGGCAGCTTTCACACACTCCAGCACAACTGGACGAGCGAAGCCTCATTAGCGCTCAAACACTAGCCTAATGTCCTAATTAGCAGCTGAAAGGAGGGCAGATGGCACTTCTTCAATCGCTGCTGGATGGTGTTAGCTGTGCGCAAGAAGCATCTTCTCTTCTCTTCAGGCTGTGATAACGACTCAAATCTCTCCCTGAGAGCACTAACGAATCGTCTCGAGCCAGTGCAATCAGGTGAAGGTCAGCAGCTTTGAGCGTCTATTGTCCACTCTAAATGTCATCTGGGACTGGAGTCTCCTCGGGCCTCATTGATCCACACCAGACAAGATGCAATCACTCAACTTTATCGATCAGTCGCCACACATGTATTTCACTGTTACTAGTCATAGTAGTAATATCTACAACTGCACTGACGCTCTGCGCTGGCCCAGAAATAATTCAGTTTGTGTTGATTTCTGGATTGGTTTATATTCACATTACCAAAATAATTAAATGTGAGGCTTTTGAATTGTTTTGAATAGATGGCTGATCTAGGGACCTTTATTAGACTGATATGCATATGTGTGTGTTTAATGTGTTTGTTTCATCTCAGAAAAGCTCTCTCTATTTGTATGCAGATGTATTCTCGTTTTTCAGATCCACTGTATTTTTCATCATTAATTGATTCCCTTTGAACATTATGACACGCGTTATCAGATTATTTCATAACAGAACAGTAGAGCACAACTCTCAATTAATCCAGCCGTGTGTTGTTGTGGGATAAAAGAAGAAGACAGAGATGAAGCAGTGGGGATGTTAATAATTACTAAACTGTTTATTTCGAACGTACCAGTAATTGCTCTGTTTTACCACTGTGGCCAAGCCTTGTGCTTCTGATATCGCACAGAATAAAAGAAAATCAATGCAGTAGGCAGATTCAAAAAATGTGTGCTGAGATTTCTAGAGTCAGAGCTAAATGAACAGAGAGAAACCAGGTTCATTTCATGTTCACGTTCATATCATTAAGTGTTTCCAAATATACAGAAGCCCACAGAGATCAGTTATGTTTGACTATAAATCCCATAAGAAGTGGTTACAGATACTGTAATGGAAGCTAAATTATGCACTTCTCCCTCATACATAAAAACATATTCATACATATGAAACATCTTCAAAGAGATGCTCTACCAAAATCTGCTAAATAACTCAGCAAGCATTTGCTCAGAGCATTTAGTAAACAAAGCTGCCAAAACGATGCGTTTTCTACTCTTCTCCACGTCATGACGTCACACTGTGATGGACATTTGCAACAACACATCAGGGCCAGAGGCAACACTGACGATCAATATGAAAAATGTGTGGAAACCTTTGCAGAAATTTTAAATAAAAACGTTTTTTTTTTTTTTTATGTTCCTTGAGCTAGTGGGATTTTGTTGTTGTTTTGCTCAAAAATGTGTCATATTTGCAAAATGTGGTTATTTTCCACCCTCATTCTGTCAAAAACATTGTTTTGGTGGTGAATTTCAGAAAACGGTCACTGTTATGATTGGCTAAAATCACTGCACCTCTGTCCTTCTCAGGATGTGGAGGAAGTAGAAAATGCATCGTTTTGGCAGCTTTGTTTTTAACAAAAGCTCAGCGAGGAGGAATTTTGAGCACAATGATGTCATATACACTACCAGACAAAAGATTTTGGACAGTAAGAGTTTTAATGTGTTTTTTTTTTTTTTTTTTTTAAGAAGTCTCTTCTTGCTCACCAATCCTGCATTTATATGATCCAATATACAGCAAAAGCAGTGATATTGTGAAATATTTTTACTATTTAAATTAACTGTTTTCTATGTGAATATCTGTTAAACTGTAATTTATTTCTGTGATCAAAGCTGAATTTTCAGCATCATTACTCCAGTCTTCAGTGTCACATGATCCTTCAGAAATCATTCTAATATGCTGATTTGCTGCTCAAGAAACATTATTATTATTATCAATATTTAAAACAGCTGAGTACATTTTTTCAGGATTCTTTGATGAATAGAAAGATCGAAAGATCATCATTTATCTGAAATAAAAAGCTTTTATTAACTTTTGTAACATTATTCACTATACCTTTCAGCTTGCAGTCAGTATAATTTTTATTTTTTATTTTATTTTTGGGGGGGGGGGGTGAGGGGGGGTTATAGAAATTAATACTTTTATTTAGCAAAGATGCTTTAAATTGATCAAAAGTGATGATAAAGACATATCAGTGTGTCTTGTAATGTTACAGAAGATTTCTATTTCAGATAAATGCTGTTCTTCTGAACTTTCTATTCATCAAAGAAACCTGAAAAATTCTACTCAGCTGTTTTAAACATAATAATAATAACAATAATAAATGTTTTTTGAGCAGCAAATCAGCATATTAGAATGATTTCTGAAGGATCACGTGACTGAAGTAATGATGCTAAAAATTCAGCTTTGATCACGAGAATAAATTACATTTTAAAATACATTCAAATAGAAAACAGTTATTTTAAATATTAAAAATATTTAAAAAAAAATGTGACTACTTTTTCTGTACTTTGGATCAAATAACAGCAGGCTTGGTGAGCAGAAGAGACTTCTTGAAAAAAACATTAAAAAGCGTTTGTCTGGTGGTGTATGTCAGAAGATGTTGGTGTTGTGAGCTGTCTGATGGTGTGTCTTGGCAGAAACTCCACGTACTGTATGAAGGTGTCCATGTCTCTGACGGTGGAGGAGAGCGAGGAGGGACTCTGCTTCAGCAGCCGAATACGCTACCAGGAGAACGCCGAGATCACCAAGAGCAAAATGATCATCTGCCCTGACATCGACGACTATCTGGCACCCTACAAGCAGCCCATCATGACCTGGTACAAGGTACAGACTTTCTGTCTTTCTCTGGCCCTGAACCTGAAGAGATGAGTTCCAGCCAGATCAACACACCTGCCTGGAAGCTTCTAGTCAGTCTGAAGAGCTTGATTAGCTGGTTCAGGGGTGGTTAAATAGGCTTTGAGCTAAACTCTTCAGGTTTGGATACCCCTGCCTTAAACCATCTGATTTTTAATAGGAAGGTTGGTCCCAAGACCTACAAACATATTTCTCTTTAAAAATAAAAAATAAAAATCAGTGAGTTTTAGGGTAACTGGTTTGAAAGGAGCAGAGGCGGACAGTAGTGAAGTATTTTTACTCTGCTTTAAAAGTACTTTTCAAGTGTCTGTACTTCATCAGAGTGTTTTTCTTTAGAAAACGTTACTTCACAACATTCTAAAGCATAATATTGCACTTCTTACTGCACTGTTTCATATTAAATATCATTTAATACTTAATTATGTTAGAAATCTAGTATTTTACTCAAATAAAAGTCATTCAAAGATTTACTTGAGTACAAGAAAGTACTACATTTGTAATGTTCTTAAGTATTAAAGGTAAAAAAAAAATAAAAAAAAACTTTTATTTATGAAATGTAGTGCAGTGAAAAGTATGACATTATGTTTTGGAATATAGTGAAGTTAAAGTTTTCCAAAGAAAAGCACTCTGATAAAGTACAGATATTTTTAATGTACTTGAGTAAAGTAAAAGTCCTTCAGTACTGTCCGCCTCTGGAAATGAGTGAGCGTGAGAGCCGCAGATATGAGAAGAGTGGTGTGTTTCCTCAGGAGTGTCAGAGGAAAGAGTGGAGGAGCTCCATCATCATCAACACCACCAGCCTCTGGATCCCGGAGGTGCAGGAGCACGACGGAGGAAACTACACATGTGAACTCAAGTACGGCAGCAGAGTCGTGAGACGGACCACAGAGCTCAAAGTCACAGGTATGTGTTCAAACTCCTTCAGATCTGACTCTGTGAGAGCAGAAGTCGTTCCTGATCAGTGATGGTGTCTACACTGGATGTGTCATGTAGTGCTGACCGTAAACTGCTGTGCTACGTCAAGAAATCATCAATGGGTCTGGAGCGTTTACCTTACCTTTACTCACGCCGCTGTGCTGCATCACTTTGCATTGAATGCACTTTATACAGAAAAGGCAAGAGCAGGTCTGTACATATGTGATCTGTGCTGGCTAAATGAGTGTGAATGCGCACTAATTTTGAGCTACTGGCAAAAAAAAAAAAAAAAAATGTCCAAAATGTCAATTTTGGACAAATTTGAGATTTTCCCAAAAATTAGTTCATTAAGCCCTCGTCTAGCGATTCCGATGCTCCAAAAAGTAATTAAACATCTAAAATTATCTTAAATATACACATGTACACAGAATTACAGTATTTAAGTATTCACACAAACATAATCAGTTATGAAGGTTTGGGGAACTGTTGGGGAAGAACATCGGATGTGTAACATTATATTAGATCCGTGCAGTACAGTAGGTCTTAAAATATAGGCCGTCTCTCTCATTAATGATCATCTAACAATAAAAGAAAAGAGGGAATCACTCGCTGCTCTTGATTGAACTGCTTTTGTATTTTTAATAATCAATTTATTTGTAATGAACACACTAAAGTGGTTTTTACATTTGATTATTTGTTTTTCTTACTTGAATGCTTTTGTTTAGATGTAAAATGAAAAAGTATACACTTTCTTATATTTGTTCTTTTTTTGCATCTGTTCTAAATTATAACAAAGATAAAATAAAAATAGCTATATTGTGATTATTAATATAGTAATGATCATTAAGAAAAGAATTGGAGGAGGCATCATTGCTGGTGATTTTGCTTTGGAACCTTCAGAAAACTTTAACTCAGTTTTTCTCAAAATTGACTTTGCTGACTCTATCGACTTTCATCGAACAAATCATACATCATTTTGAAAGTCTTTTAATTGATAATGTAAAAATCAAAGATAACTCATTTTTGAAAATTTGCTCATTGTGACTCATTTTGCTAGCACAGGTCACATATTTCTGCTAGTTTTACAGTCCATTTAAGACAACATTCAGACTGCTGTGGCTTTATTTGAATCCATTTCTTACACATCAGTCTTGCCAAATAAACTGCAGTGCAGTGTTTCTCGACTCTGGCCCTCGAGATCGACTTTCCTGCAGAGTTCAGCTCCAGTCCTGATTAAACACACCTGTCTGAAGCTCTCTAGTAATCCTGAACACCTTGATCAGCTGCTTCAGGTGAGTTTGACTGGAAGTGGACCTCGAGGGCCAGAGTTGAGAAGTGCTGGTCACTTCACATTTTGTTCCAATTAAGGCTGCACATTTATGGCAAAATCATAGACATTGATTTGATTTCCCTGGATACTGTAATCTTGATTATTAAAAAGATTATTAGAACTGACATTAAAATAGCAGTTCTGTCTGTAAGGTGACATTGAATGATCTAGCAGTGCTCTGTGAATGTCTAAAAACAGACCGGTGGTGTATGAGCAGCAGTAGCTGACTGTGGTCAGCAGGTTCTGAAGGGTTGCCAGAAATTGTTTTCACTGTCAGTCTGGTGCCTGGAGCCCATACTGGAGGAGTGGGTTTGTTTGAAAGCGAGCTCGTGTTCAAGCCTCCAGCGCTTCAGGCTCTTCTGTGCACACATCCAGGATAAATCCAGCTCTGCAGAGCAAACAACAGACTGCACACTTTCACACGGCAGTGGAATCAGAGGAAAATCTGCTTTCACGACTTCTGTCTGGATAATGTGACCTTGCCGTGTCTTTCTAATGTTCCCTAAGGCTACACAACACTCAGCTCATCTCAGGCGCTCTCTCATTACTATACATGAATCGTTAGAAACAACAACACTTACACATGCCCTCCTAACTGGTTCTTGATCATACACTATTACCATTGTGCATGACCATACAAACATGATGAAAATGAGCATACTGTACATGCATGCAACCAATGCCAGTGCCTTCAACATTTCACTTCGCAATTACCATCTAACATTGAGTTTATGATGCATTTATGATTGATTGTAGCAATGCCATATGAAGCAGATGTTAGACTTTTCACAAACCACTAAACTAGAACACTAGAAGCTCTAAAGTGCTGATCTGAGAACAGTTCACTTGCATTTGCTTTCTTATAGGTGGTCATGCGTAATCCTACTGGATGTCCCAGGTCAAAAAAAAGTGCACTTCCATAATGTACTTAAAGTGCTCTATTTTCGTGCTCTAATTTTGAACTTAATATACTAAAAATGATTATTTAGTACTTCTTAAGATAAACTCAAGATCATCTAAGTGTACTCAACTGTGCTATTTTGAGACTCCATGAATATGAACTAAAATGTACTTTTAACATACTATCTCTGTATTAAAAAAAAAAAAATGTATTTAGTCACCACTTGTAGTACACTTGAGTATACTAGAGTATGAAAGATGGGTTCAAGTGCTAACTTTTTTTTTTTTCTTTAAATACAGAGATAGTATGTTAAAAGTGCATTTTAGTTCATATTCATGGAGTCTCAAAATAGCACAGTTGAGTACACTTATATGATCTTAAGTTTATCTTAAGACATACTAAAAAATCATTTTTAATATATTAAGTACAAAATTAGTGCACAAAAATAGAGCACTTTAAGTACATTATGGAAGTGCACTTTTTTTCACCTGGGCTGACTGTTGAAGAAAACTTTACCCAGTCGAACAGAAGGAGAAAGTTTGTAAGAGAAGAATAAGAGTGTCTTGTAAGTTTGTGTAAATCCACTCAGATGCAGTCGTGTCTGTAAACGGTCAGGACTCTTTCCATGTCACATGATAATGGGAGCTGAGACAGGAGCTTGTCTGCTAACGAGCGTTCATCATAGATGAATGATGGGCCGCTGCGAGAGCCTCCTTCCCTCTCATCTTCTGACAGGGCACGACAGCAGCATAACACACACATTTATCTCAGCGTCGTTCTGATCCCCCGCACACATCATCCTCATCATCAGCACATGTGGGCAGAGATTGTCATGCACCTTTATTGTTTTGCCCAAGTACCGAAGGCAGATGATTTGCCTCCCTCAGATGCTGAAGGGAACTCAAGAATATATCAAGAAATAACATCGTAATTCAGTTAACCCAGCAGATTTGCATTGAAATCTGGCAAGGTTTTTGAAAGAGAAGAATTCTGTGAAAGGAGAATCTGTATATACTGCAGATCTCAGATACCACAGCTCTCAAGCTCTAAAAATGACACGGCATCATCATCATCATCATCATCATCATCATCATCATCATCGACTAAAAAGTCAAGTAAAGTTGGCTCAAGTAAATATGGTTTTAGGAGAGTGTATTAAAATTATTTCATTAATTAAACTGTAACACTTTATGGTAAGGTTTCATTTTTAATACAACAGCTAACATGAAAAAATACTTAATTACAATATTTAGTAATTTTGGTTATTGTTCATATTTTCATAGATTAATGATTTTGTGGTATTTCAAGTTATTTAAATTAACATTAATTATAAACACAAATTAATAATAAATAATGTGTGTGTGTGTGTGTGTCTAATATATATATATACATATATAATACATTCATAAGTATGTTGTGATATTAACAAATTGAACTGTCTTTTAATTTGAATTTGATTCAGATATAATATGGATCATTTAAATGTAGCACTGCACTGGATATTTCAATGACAGGAGCAGACAAACATTAATGGACTATCCTACTTTTCATTGATTTAGTTTGATGATAAGAGTCTTCATGAAGCGTCCTGATGAACAAACAGAGGATCCTGTTGTGAGGTTTGGAGCGTGAGCAGGTTCTTCTCTCAGAGACTGAAGTGCAGATGAAATGATCTGCTAGGACATCAGTAAACTCAGCCCAGAGCTCCAGCAGATGTGTCAGGGTTCTGTTTGTCTTGTGTGTGCTCCCTATGTTTATGTTGAGTGTGTGTTCTCGTCTCACTGCCTGGTTGGTCTTGTGCCCTTGTCTTGTCTAGTCCTTCGTAGTTTCATGTTCTTGTCTTGCTCCTTGTTTTGCATTTTGTTTGTTTCTGCCTTTTGCTTTTTTTTAGTATTTATTTATTTCTCCTAGTCCTGATCTTTTGTTTTGCATTTTTGTTTGATATTCTTTAAGTTAATTGTGTTGGTTAAATTGGTAATTATTTCTTATTAATTTTGTTACTTTACTCCTTATCAGTTCTTTTGTTTTATTTCTCCCCCTGTCTGCTGGAGTAACTGTGTTCCTGTGGAGTCTTGTCCTGTCTTGTCTCTTTGTGTTAGAGTTTCTGTCCTGACCTGTTCCTGTGAGTCCTGCCACTGGATCTCTCTGCCTGGCACTTGTTCTGATTCAGAGTCAGCGGTAGGGATGGGAATCAAGAACCAGTTCCATTTTAGAACCGGTTCCATATTTCCAAGAAGCGGGTATTTGATAAGACACGTGCATTTCGATTCCGCTTAACGATTCCTGCATTCACATTTTAATGTGATTTTAAACTATTTAAGCGCAGGAAGAGAAAGAACTTGCGCACTGTTTGCGTGCAGCGCAGTCATCTGAAGCGTGAGCACAGAGAACAGCGGCGTTCACAGCGGTCCTGATGCAGGTTCCTGACCTGTGTCCGTTCTCGAACCGCTCCGTGTGATTCCACTGCAGAAAACATTGTTCTGGGCCAGAACTGACTTCTACATTTATCGACCAGTATGCACAAAATATGTCCATATATCATAAACACAGATGTTTTTTTTTGTCTTAAGTGAACGTAAACAGATGAGAAAGAAAACACGTGTAACAGTATTTTTAGATCCGCGTGCGTTCAGTGTTAAAGAGACAGACGCCTAATAAACGCGCTGCCTGTCAATAATCTTAATCAAAGAACAAACGAAAATCATTAACTGATCTTGACTGAATATTTTAACTTTAATGAGGATTAATATATTTTTTTAAGAAAAGAAAAGAAAATATACAGTGTTTTTAAACTTTTGATTTCAATTTCTGTACCTGAATTTTTTCAGTTTTATTATTTTATGTTATTGCTAACTTATTTGTTTGTTTCCAATTTATTACTTCCTGTTAATTTGTCTTTAACAATTTAATGTTTGAAATGTATATTAGTCTAGTTGTTTTTCTGTGGTATTGTTTGGTAAAACCATTGGCAAAAAACAGAAATATATATATATATATATATATATATATATTTTTTTTTTTTTTTTTATGGATTTGTTCATCTTATTGGAATCGGAATTAGGAATCGATAAGAATCGGAATCAATAAAATTCAAACGATACCCAACCCTAGTCAGCAGTCAACAAGTATCTGAGCTCAGCTCTATGGTGCCTTGCTTGGTCCTCTCTATCTGCCTGGTCTTGCCAGTCCTTTTGCTGCTATTGTAATCTGCCAGTTGCTGTCCGAGACTGTTGCAGTGGTGCTCCCTAGCTGTCTCTTTGATTCCCAGCTGTTTACTGTGTTCCTGATGTTGTATCACCTGTGCACCTCATTACCCTCTTGTATCAGTCTGTTTTGTCAATAAACCCTCATCACTCACTCTGTGATCCCTGACAAGATGAGCTGTATTATCATGATAAAACAGGGATTGGAGTGAGATACAGACACAGCCTGCAGTGAGAGGATGAGTGTGGAATAGTGCCATTATCATGCTGTATCTTCCTCAGCATCACTGGATCAACAGTTGAGCAGATCTTTAAATAGAGCAGCAGTCGTGAAATGACCGTCAGCATCTCCACACCGCAGACAAGAGACTCGAACGCTGTGCTTAATGTGCAGAGTAGGTTGATTTCCTCAAAGTTTTAACACTGGTGCTTCTTTCGACCGAACAGTGAAGACTGGTGATGTGTTGAGGACACAACAGTGTTTTAGTAAACCAACCAAAAGAATTGGGTTTTTGACTTAGTCTCATAAAATTTGTAATGGTTTCACTGGTTTTACTGAAAAAAGTAATGGTCCCTGTGGGTCTCTACTGGTAATTTGTCACCTTCTATTGGTGGCTTGTTAAAACCACTAAATCCTAAAGGCATATTTTCCAAAACACTACAGGAAACCATCTTTTAATGGTTTAAATTTTGATGGTTTTATAATGTTTGTAATGGTATTTGCAGTGGAAACCAATTTCAGCAAGGTTGTTTTAGCCAAACATTCAGTTTATGTAAACATTTGCTCACATTTGTGAGTTACTCCAGTGGAAAGAAGCAAAAGTAGATGTTAAGCATGATATCTGGGCTGAGTCTCCAGAAGGGATATCTTGCACAGGACAGTGTGTGAATCAGGCCAGTGCTGATTTACAGAAGTTCACGTGTGGTAAACCATGCATTTAAATCATCCGCTGCCATTGATGATACACAGAAATTTGCACGCTGTTTCTTCTCCATCTACTCCAGTGGTCCAGCAGACATAAGCCGAGAGGATCTCAGCAGATCTGTTCCTCACAAAGAGCAGTGCTGTCACATTGCTTCAGGAGTTGGTCAGCCATGCCCATAGAGCCTTTTTTTATTCCCGCTGTTGTTGATATGCTACAGACATTCCAGTGCACGCTTTTTCAGACACATCAAGCAGGACAATACTGTGGTCTCTTCTGAACTTGGATGTTAGGGTTAACTTCATTAGCCTATGGAAAGTGGCATCGGTCTGTATTATTTTGAAATTGTCTTGCTTGATTACAAATTGTCTTGAAATTACAAAGTACACATTTTGCATGTCAGGATACATTCGAGTTAAGTGTAATGACAGCAGCTGTTGAATTTTAACTCACCAAATGCGTTAAAATAAACAGATCTCTCTATTAAAGATCAGTGGTTTACACAAAGGCAATACAACAGAACAGTCTGGCAGATAGTATAGCCATAACTTTGATTTTTGTGAAGTCGTTTTCATTATATATATTTTTTTTATTTTATTTTTATTTTATTTTATTTTTTTCAGCTTGTATTTTAGTTTTACTCTTTGTAGTTGGAAAAGATCTACTTCAGCAATTTGTGTGGGTGGAGTTTGATCTGTTTGTCTGGATGTTTGAGTCATTTCACTCCGTTCCTCCAATGACTTTTCCTTCCTTCCTTCGTTCCTCTTAGTGGACAGACAAAGCAGAAGAAACAGATTTATTTATTTATTTCAAAACAGAACATTTTCAATGCATCCTAATCTATCTGAAACAATCTATCTTGTTTAATATGCAAGAGCTAGATTATAGTTAATGCATCACAAATCAGCGAACCATAAAAATAATAGTAGTGTGTGATGGGGGAAGATACTAGCCTTAATTTAACGCAACAGATGGGAAACTATCTACAAAATGAAAGTACACACATGAAGTTGAGACTGAGTAAACATCTGTTTCTCTGCAGTGTGTGTGACGTGAGTGTTGAAGGCTATGAGTTTGACCGTGTTAGTCCATCTCAACAGATATTGTGTGATTTGTTTCGTAATTTGTTTCCATGTGCAGCTAAAGATTACTGAACACGAGTGTGTGTTGAGCTCATGTGGAGTGTGTTAACAGTCAATACACATTAGAGCTGTGGCTCATTGACAGTGCGCTAATGCTCAGCTCTGTCAAAATCATTTACTTCTGATTTATGAATAACCACTAAAGGAACCAATGTGTATTCAGTAAATAAGCACAGATGAACGAAGCACACACACTTTTTCATGGATAACATGTTATGTGTATTCTGACAATAAATTAGCCTGTTTTCCATGAATAAGGCATTCAATAAACATCAGTAGATTTCTTTTCCACTTTTACAAACTCTGCATTTACTGGTATTTTACTGTAATTACTGTATAATAATGAATTTACATGAAATACCCTGCTTGGTTTTTCACTGTACAGTATATAATAAGGGAACTTACATAACCAACAGGTTTTTACCATGGCATTTTACAGTTAAAATGAAACATTTTTACAGTGTAGTTTTAGTGTCATCTATATGACAGGGTCTTTTTAAAAGTTGACAAAATAAACTTTTATCAGTTATATGCATTTTAGATTGAGTCTTTGTTTGCCAGGAAAATACTGAGTTTAGTTTAGTTTAATTTAGTTTACTTTAGTTTAGTTTAATTTAGTTTAGTTTAGTTTAGTTTAGTTTAGTTTAATTTAGTTTAGTTTAGTTTAGTTTAGTTTAGTTATATAGCACAATACAACAACAGTCATTGACCATTGTGCTGTTCAAAAGTTATTAAATCAAATTAATAAAACACCAATCAAAACAATAAAACAACATAAAATGACATGGTACAGGAAATAGTACATACAGAGGAAAAACATGCTCAGGACGACTCAGATGTTATAAGCCTTTTCTAAAAGGTGAGTTTTAAGTTTTAAAATGCGTTAGATGTAATTTTATCTTAACTGCAATTCCTCCCCGCTGTCCTCTCCATCTGCGGTGTTTCCTCCAGGGAAAATCCCACAGCGTACGACGCAAACAGGTGGGAATGGACATCAGTACAGGTGGAGGTGGACGATTAAAATCGGTTCCCTCTGGAGCGGTGTTTGATAAAACTTCTACTCCACTCCTTAAATTAAGGAGCTGTTGCCGGTCGTACAGTATAAGTGTATTCACAGTTTGAGTCAGAAGAGAGCTTAGACAAACAACAAACAGCACAGAGAACACAGAGACGGCCAGCCACACACACACACACACACACACACACACACGCACACACACACACACACACACACACACACACACACATCGGCCCCATCTAGAATTAGTAGTATTATTAATTAGGACTGAGGACATTGTCTCCTCCACAGAAGGGATGGGCGAGACCAAAGTTTAGTAATTTGATGTTAATTTTTGTTACAGTTTTAACAATATTGATACCAATACTGATTATTACTTAAGTGAGTATATTTATTTATTTTCCAAAAATAATGTTCAGACAATTACACTCAAATCAAATCACATGTATATCACGTATACTGATCATTAATTGCAAATTTATTACAAAGGTAAATATGAGCACAGTTATATTTTAAAATGTACCTATAGATGTCAAAATAATTCTGTATTTTTCAGAAATATTGTGATTAAATTATAGTAAAATAAAAGTATGTTTCCTTTAAGCCATTATTTCGATCTGTCAGTTTAATGCAGTTTAAGTGTGACTCTGTGTGTGTTCCCAGTCAGCTAAACATTAAACAAAAGTACTGAAAGCATTTGAAAGACATGCAGAAACCCACACTTTGTATGAATATCATTTTAATTGTAATAATTTTTAGAGGAATCAATACCAAATAAGTATCTTATGAGAATCTCTATATCAATACAGTATTGATGTGTCCACCTTCACTCTACAGGATGTACTTTGTGTTGTTGTTCAGTTAAATTCCCTGTAGAATGAGAATGTCCCTCCCCTAAACTATAAGTACCCCCGCTCAAGGAGACCATCACAGCAGTTGTTTTGACTTGAGTACAGTATGTTTCTGGATTCACAGCAGAGCTGCGGTGAGTCGATGAGGTGACAGATTTCCTGATGAAACGGGGATTGTGTGGCAGCCCGCTGCGGCTCTTTTATCAGCTCTGATGGTCTCCAGATAAAAGCAAAAGATTTATTCTCACTCAGTAATGAGCTGGATAATTAATTTTTGCCGACATCCATCACATTCTCAACAAGGCCATTGTCTTGAAAATTGCTCTTCAACTGGGTTTGTCGGTAGACAGAAGTGAAGTGACGAGGAGAGTAATGAAGCATGGGATTATTCAGACACACTTTATTAGAAAAGCTAATAGTTTCTCTATTTTAATTCGTCGTGTAATAAATGGAACAGAAAGCATACGCAGAGGTGATTGACTTACTGAAAGTGTAAATACATCAGAGCCAGACGTTATTTAAAATCAGCAAAAAACTGAATGAAAGCATTCAGATGTATTTTTATGATGTTTTAGTCACTGTTATAGCTGTTTTCCAATCTAATAGACTGCTTCACATCAAATGGCAGCAAAGGATTTTATGATGTTATGTGGTAACATCTGAAATGAACTGATCTTATTCAAGTCCAAAATTTTATTTACATCACTCAATTAACTAGTTATACTACATCAAAAAAAACTAGAGATCAGGTAGAAACAGCTCCTTAAGCTCCTTATATATGGTCTATATATGGTTTTTCAAGATGGCGGCACTCTGTGACGTGCAGCTACTTCAGAAAAGAACAAGTGTTAATAATAAACTAAGCAAAATTGATATTGTAAATGCAAAAGACAAAAAACGAACAAACAAAAATGCCACTGAAGAAAATCAGCAGCGTGGTTGAGGGGGAGTTGGAGGAGATTAGAAAATCCCTAAACTTCATGTCGGACGAGTTGAGGAAAGTTGCTAAACAACAAACTATGCTACTTGATCTGATGGATGAAGTTAAACAACTGAAGAACCTTGTGAAGGAGAAGGAGAAGAAAATTGAAGGACTGGAGAGAAGGATTGACGAGCTGGAGCAATATACAAGAACGGAGGATTTAATTATAAGCAGACTGGAAATAAAACACCGCACGTATGCCAGTACAGGGGACAGAGACAGAGACGGTGAAGATGCTCTGCCAGAGGAACTACAAACACTGGAAAAGCAAGTAATCAAGTTCTTTGAAAGCAAGAATATGAACATTCAGAGTGATAATGCTGTGGTCTGTCATACCCTTCCACGAAGGAATAGCGGAGCGAAGCCTGTAATAGTTGTTCGGTTTGTGAATCAGAAGCATAAATCTGAGTTACTGAGGCAGGCAAAGAAGTTGAAGGGTACAGGGTGTACCTGAACGAACATCTTACAAAAAAAGAACACTGATATTGCTAGACGTGCACGCATTCTGATGAAACAGAACAAGATACAAGCTTTCTGGACAAGGAACTGCAAAGTGATGATACGGCTAAATGGAACACCTGAAGAAGCCAAAGTATACGCAATAAGAGAACTCAAAGAACTTGATCAGTATGGATAAGTGAAGATTGTGTTACGGCTAAATGGATCATTTAAAGAATCCAATGAACACATTGTAAGAGAACACTAAGAACTGGATCAGTATGGATAAGTGAAGACTGTGTGAAAGAATATTCATATGGACTTACTTGGATTATCGATATGATGGACCTTGAAAGAAATTTTTGTTCCCATTTATGATGTTGATGATGGGGAGTTGGTCAATATTCAAATGGACTGTGTGTCTGACCACTTACAATGTCACTGTAAGTACAAAAAATAGAATTTTAAATCGTTCAATCACACAGATCATAAAATGTACGAGATTGAAAATGATATTGACCCAAAAAATCACTTTTTTAATAATGTAAATAACAATTGTTGTGAGTACTATACAGAAGATAAATTTAATAGAAATGTGAATATGGAGGGCACATTATCAATAGTACATTTAAATAGTAGAAGTCTTTATAAAAATTTCATACACATTAAGGATTATTTGTGTCAGTTTAATAATTTTAATGTGATTGCTGTGTCAGAGACTAGGCTTGATAATGAGAAAGTACATGAAGTAGAAATGGAAGGGTGTAATTTGTTTATGGTAAACAGAGTTAATAAGAAAAGGAGGAGGAGTTGCGTTGTATGTTGACACAGCGTTAAGATGCAATCTCATTAAAAGTATGTCAGTGACTATAGAAAATATTTTGGAATGTGTAACTATTTGTGTAAATATTTAGATATTGAAAGATCTAAAAATATAATTATCAGTTGTGTGTATAGATCACCAGGAACTTATATAGATACCTTTATGAATAAATTATTTGGTATGCTTGATAAATGGAATGAGAACAAGGTACAAATTATATGTGGAGATTTCAATACTGATTTGTTAAATCCAAATGGAAATAAGAGGATAACTGATTTTACTGACACACTGTATAGTAAAGGTGTATTCCCTGTGATTACCAAACCTAGTAGAATAACAAAAGATACTGCTACATTAATAGGCAATATATATACAAACGAAATTGAAGGGAAAATAGTAGGACGATTATTTATAAATGACATGACTGATCATCTTCCAGTTTTTGCAATCTTTCAAAGACTATTTGAAAAAACAAAAGGAAATAGGATAAATAGCTTTAAAATAATATGACATAGAACACCAGAAGTCATTGCTGCTCTCAGTGAGGACTTAAAGAATCAAAATTGGAGTGAGGTTTATGTAAGTAAAGATCCTAATAGTGCTTATGATGCTTTTTTGTCTATAGTAATTGAGAAATGGACTGCAAAGAAGCAAAAAAAAAAAAAAAATGAGGATAAACCATGGATCACTAAGAGAATAGAGAAAGCATGTAAAAAGAAAAATGCATTATATAGGAAATTTATAGCAACTAGAACTAAACAAGCAGAAAATAAATATAAGATATATAAAAATAAATTAATAAGCATTATAAGATTTATTAAAAGGAACTATTATAATAAGTTATTGGACAACCATAAGAATAGTATACAAACAACATGGAAAGTACTTAATAGTATAATTAAAAAGAATACTGGAAAAGTAGACTACCCAAATTATTTTGTTAATGATGATAAATTAAGTATAAATAAAATGAATGGCATTGTCAATGAATTTAATGAGTATTTTGTAAATATTGGGTACAATTTAGCAAAAGAGATCGTGGAGCAGAGAACTGGGAATAGGATAGATGAAATTAATATTTCCAGTAATAATTATTCAATGTTTATTAGGGGAGTTGACGAAAAGGAGATACTTGACATTGTTAATAATTGTAAGAATAAATATTCCACTGATTATAATGATATTGACGTGGTTAATAAAAAATATTATAGACTATATAGTAAAACCATTTACACACATTTGTAATCAGTCCTTTTTAACAGGCATATTCCCAAGTAATATGAAAACAGCTAAAGTTATTCCTATTTTTAAAACTGGAGATCGGCATCTTTTTTCCAACTATACACCAATTTCTCTTCTTTCCCAGTTCTCAAAAATTCTTGAGAAAATATTTGTGCACAGGCTTGATAATTTTATAGATAAATACAAATTATTGAGTGATTATCAGTATGGTTTTAGAACAAACAGGTCGACCTCAATGGCTGTGATGGAACTGGTAGAAGACATTTCTTCTTCATTGGATAATAATGACTATACTGTGGGGGTGTTCCTAGATTTAAAAAAAAAAAAAGCTTTTGACACTATTGATTTTGGCTTATTAATAATGAAACTGGAGAGATATGGTATGAGAGGAAAAGCCTTTGCTTGGATAAAAAGTTATCTCAATGACAGATATCAATTTGTACAAATAAATAGTGTTAAATCTGATTTAATGAAAGTTACTTGTGGTGTTCCACAAGGTTCGGTGCTAGGCCCCAAATTGTTTGTACTGTACATAAATGATATTTGTAAAGTGTCTAAAGTATTAAAAATGGTTTTGTTTGCTGATGATACAAATTTATATTTTTCGGGGAAAAGCTTCTGAATACAGTGGAAATCGAACTGATGGTTTTCAAAAAATGGTTTGATGATAACAGACTTTCATTGAATTTAAGTAAAACAAAGTTTATAATTGATCATAAATTATGTTGGAAACCACATATCAATCATGTAAAAACAAAAATGTCCAAATCCATTGCAATATTAAATAGAATAAAACATATTTTGAATGAAAAAACTAATATATATATATTAGTATTGTGCGCTCATAGTTCCATACATTATTTATTGTGTGGAGGTGTGGGGTCATACATATAAAACCAATATAAATTCAATATATATTTTACAAAAGAAAGCTATTAGAATTGTTAAAAGGGTTGATTATAACGAACCAACAAACAAATTGTTTGTTAATTTATATGCTTTAAAATTTGTAGATTTAGTTGATTTATATACATAACAGATAATGTACAAAGTGTATAATAATTTACTTCCAAATTGTATACAGAGGTTGTTCAAAATAAGATGAAGTCAGTATAATCTAAGAGGATTTTATAGGTTTAAAAAAATTAAGGGCAAGAACTAATGCAAAAAGTAGGTGTTTATCTGTCAAAGGGGTAAATCTATGGAATAAATGTGATAAGGAATTAAAATTATGTAAGTCACTTTGTAAATTTAAGAAAATGTATAAAAATAAGTTGATAAATAACTACAGGTGCATCTCAATAAATTAGAACATCGTGGAAAAGTTATTTTATTTCAGTAATTCAACTCAAATTGTGAAATGATGATTTTGGCTCACGTTTAACAAAAACCCACCAATTCACTATCTCAACAAAATAGAAAATGGTGACATGCCAATCAGCTAATCAACTCAAAACACCTGCAAAGGTTTCCTGAGCCTTCAAAATGGTCTCTCAGTTTGGTTCACTAGGCTACACAATCATGGAGAAGACTGCTGATCTGACAGTTGTCCAGAAGACAATCATTGACACCCTTCACAAGGAGGGTAAGCCACAAACATTCATTGCCAAAGAAGCTGGCTGTTCACAGAGTGCTGTATCCAAGCATGTTAACAGAAAGTTGAGTGGAAGGAAAAAGTGTGGAAGAAAAAGATGCACAACCAACCGAGAGAACTGCAGCCTTATGAGGATTGTCAAGCAAAATCGATTCAAGAATTTGGGTGAACTTCACAAGGAATGGACTGAGGCTGGGGTCAAGGCATCAAGAGCCACCACACACAGACGTGTCAAGGAATTTGGCTACAGTTGTCGTATTCCTCTTGTTAAGCCACTCTTGAACCACAGACAACGTCAGAGGCGTCTTACCTGGGCTAAGGAGAAGAAGAACTGGACTGTTGCCCAGTGGTCCAAAGTCCTCTTTTCAGATGAGAGCAAGTTTTGTATTTCATTTGGAAACCAAGGTCCTAGAGTCTGGAGGAAGGGTGGAGAAGCTCATAGCCCAAGTTGCTTGAAGTCCAGTGTTAAGTTTCCACAGTCTGTGATGATTTGGCGTGCAATGTCATCTGCTGGTGTTGGTCCATTGTGTTTTTTTGAAAACCAAAGTCACTGCACCCGTTTACCAAGAAATTTTGGAGCACTTCATGCTTCCTTCTGCTGACCAGCTTTTTAAAGATGCTGATTTCATTTTCCAGCAGGATTTGGCACCTGCCCACACTGCCAAAAGCACCAAAAGTTGGTTAAATGACCATGGTGTTGGTGTGCTTGACTGGCCAGCAAACTCACCAGACCTGAACCTCATAGAGAATCTATGGGGTATTGTCAAGAGGAAAATGAGAAACAAGAGACCAAAAAATGCAGATGAGCTGAAGGACACTGTCAAAGAAACCTGGGCTTCCATACCACCTCAGCAGTGCCACAAACTGATTACCTCCATGCCACGCCGAATTGAGGCAGTAATTAAAGCAAAAGGAGCCCCTACCAAGTATTGAGTACATATACAGTAAATGAACATACTTTCCAGAAGGCCAACAATTCACTAAAAATGTTATGAAGTATTTTAATTTATTGAGATAGTGAATTGGTGGGTTTTTGTTAAATGTGAACCAAAATCATCACAATTAAAAGAGCCAAAGACTTAAACTACTTCAGTCTGTGTGCACTGAATTTATTTAATACACGAGTTTCACAATTTGAGTTGAATTACTGAAATAAATGAACTTTTCCACGACATTCTAATTTATTGAGATGCACCTGTATATGACTCAGTATCAATAATTGTGAATGTATTGTTAAAATATTGAAGTAATAGCTGAAATGTGTATTTTTGTTATTATTTGTTTGTTTTGAATTATGTATGTAAATTTTGGGAAATGTTTATGTAACATTGTTTATCTTGTATTATCTAACTTAGTGAAAAGTGTCGCACATCAGTTAATTATGTATAAAGGGTAGGCATAATAAGCAAGGCTTCGGCCTACACCTTTTTCGGCATTTATGTTTGTTTTGTGAGGAGTTGTCTGTGAGGACCAAAATAAAATTATTGATTGATTGATTGATTGATTAAGGGCATTATTATATGATACCATTAGCATACCATGCAATAATAAGCTAAACTAAACATAAAGTGAATAAATAGAATAAACAATAATATAGAATACCATTTTTAACAATGTATAACATTTTAATCATCCAAATTATTTGTTTTCTTTTGATTTTGTGGTGAAATATGACCTGGCCATATATAACCTGGCCATATATAACATATATATATATATATAATATCAGATCTCTGTAATCACAGATGAACTCTTCAGCATGCAGGGAATAGAGTGAATTGTGAAGGCTGTGATTGTCTCTCATTGACGGCACGTGTTGCTTCTAATGTGACACTACTGCAGACTTAATTAGACCGTCTCTAGGGAACAACTGTGTGTGCAAATAACGGCTTTGTGAAATTCTGATTAACATTTCAGCTCATGACTCTCATTAACACACACACACACACACACACACACACACACACACACACACACACTTATCCAGATGGAGACACACACTTCCAGCAGTGAGGTTAGTTCCCTGCTAGCATGAACACAGACAGTCACAAAACGATGTGTTTCCACGCAATGTGTTGTCTTCTTATAGTAATCATACTTTAGTGTGTGTAGAATTGCATTGTGTCTGCTTCATTTGTAAGTGGATAAATATTTACCTGGTGTCACGTCTTGTCTCAAAGGCTGTTTACACGACACCATTTTCAACTAAAAACAGAAAGCTTTTGTGCGTTTTGGCTGGTGTTTCACACAACAATGCCATTTCAGGGGCCTAAAAACACAAAATCCTGAAAACAGGCAGGTTTTTGGAATCAGCACCGTTATTGTCTCTGTTAAACTACAAAAAACACAAATTTGTGAAAGCAGTGAGCTCATGCACGTGTGTTTTGTGTTCAAAGTTTCTAACGCAGTAGTTTTACTCAATAGCTCACATGATACAGTGTTGCACTTGTGCAGTGAAGAGCTCCAGTATGAATCTTGTGAAACTATGGTTCGACAAAACAGCTCAAACTCTCATAGAGAGAAGCCACGGTGTCCAAGAGAGCTCAACGCTCTGCAACTTCACAAAATTCACGCAAAAAGAAAAAGCACCAGCAAATTAAGAAAATATCTTCATCAGTTTGACAGCAGATATGCAGCAAATACTTGCAACACAATCAAATACAGAAACGCACTGCAAGTACCACAGACCACAATGGGAGGACCCCATTAACCATTTTTGATTTTATTTGTTTATATATATATATATATATATATATATATATATGTATGTGTGTGTGTGTGTGTGTGTGTGTGTGTGTGTATTTATGTATTTATTCATTTATTTGTTTGTTTGTTTGTTTTAATAGTAAAAGTTGTAAAAGTAAGTTAGCCAGCTTACATAACCTCTCACAGTTACAGTGTATTTCGTCAGCTTATTTAGGCCAATAATATCCAAAAAAGCTAAGGAATAGTATGATCAGGATGTTAAAATCAACAAAAATTTCACCTTTCAGAGCAAACATTGATAAATATGTCCCAGCCAGGTTCGTCACTTTGCGGTTCCCTTAAACATTTCCGATGTGGTCTGTGCACCTATTTGCAGCGCGTTTCTGTTTTTGTTTGTGTTGTGAGTATTTGCAGTGCATGTGTTGTCAAAATGATGAAGATGTTTTCTTAATTTGCAGGTGTTTTGTCTATTCGCATGTGGGGTTTTTTTTTTTTTTTCATTTGCAGCATGTTGAGCTGTCTTGGCCACCATAAGAAGCAGCACAGTTACATCAGCGAATGCATTTTTATATCACTTTTGCATTGATTAACACAATCAGGTGGGTTTTGGGTTGGGTTTGATGTAGGGTGTCTGTTATTTTCCAAAACGATAGTGCATTAACATTTTAGCAACACTCACCAGACATCTGAATTCTGAACCCCCGCGATATATTCCTGAAAATCATGTATTGAACATGTTTTAGCGCCACTCACTGGACATTTCACTTTGAAACTACTGTGAAATGTGTAATGAGTTTTGCAGCGTTGCAGAAACATCCACACAAGCACGTATTTGCAATAAGCCTGAGTTGCTTTTAGCAGAGTATAATGAAAACAACCCTATTCAACACTTACTGTTGTTTTGACACTACAGTGATATGGTGTTAAAAATAATGCTGAGAAAATTGTTAAAACAGCAACACTGGGAATTTACACTGTTTGCACAGACACAAGACATCCCTGATCATCAAAATGCATCTTTTCATTTTTCAGATAGATTTCATGAAATATTCTCACAAAAACTATACATAGGCCTAATTAGTGTAACTAGCACAAAGCAGAATTTGAGTATTTGGCTGATTGTAATCTGAGTGAGATGGGAAGCAGATGGAGATGCTCTGGAACTGCCAAAAATTGTTTTTGAAGAGGATAGTTCCAGCTCGAAAATCTGACCGGATGCCATCTTCTTATTTTGCCAAAAAAACTCCCTATAATCGTGGTAAAATCAGAGTAAGGCATGACCCCGAGTGCAGTTCATGCCATCACTGATGTGAAAGGTGAAAAGTAAGCACAAAGTCACAGATAAATGAGCTGTGGATGCATCTCAACTGGCTCCTATGAAGTGCACTAATTGAGTTTTCACTGGCAGAGTTTTCTCTTTCAGTCACAGTTCATTTCTTCAGAGGCGTTGATCTGTCCGGCCTCCATTGTGTTTGTTGACGGTTTGTGAACTGTATGCCAGCTGGAAAAATATGGTTTAGTTTACTGACTCTCAACTTCCCAGAACAAAAGCACCTGAACATCTAATGAAGCTGTGTGCTTTAGATCTACTGTGAGTGACAGATTTAAAGACAGATGAGGAGTGATCAGTAGGGCTGCAACTTTTGACCATATTCTAGTTATTCATGCATTTACTGATTGCCTTACGTCCTGATGTAAAATGTAACTCATATACAGTACCTGTGTTTACATGAATCTCCTGCCCAACCTAAAACAATTTCATTGGTGGTTGATTTCCTGTGAGCACTATATTTGTAATAATTTCACCATTAAATTATATAAGTGAGATTTCACAATATACAACTCAAGAAAAACACACCATTGCCAGGAGTTGCAAAAAAAACAGAAAGCTTGTTGAACGGGTTTAAATAAGTTGATTTATCCTGCTTTTTAGGCTGTAAGGTTACACTGTAAAAAATGGTATGAGCAATCTACTTAAAAAAAATTATGGTAACAATATTACACATATAATGTTTGAGTAGTTTTTAAGGCTTGATTTTTTTTAATGGAATCTCCTAAATTATTTAATCTATGACAAGTATTTTGAACAAGTATTAATAAAAGTTAATACATTTTGACAATCATTTTAGAAAATGTTGTAATATTTATTTTTATTCAGTAAATTGAAGTGTCATTAAAATGTTTAGATTACAATTACAGAAACAAAATTATTTTAAAACAGTAAAGATTCTGAAAGCTCTAAAGGAGATTCCATAATAATTTTACATAGCTTTACAGTAGTAACATACTGCTGTTAAATAGTGAAATAAAATAATATGATTATTTTAAAATTTCTAAATATGATGGTTTCATTATAAATATGTCGATTATCTCTGAGATGGACACCCAACTTAAATTATATTTCTCAGCTGAATTTAACTATGTCATCTACTTAAAAAAAAAAAATAAATAAATAAATAAATAAATTATATATATATATATATATATATATATATATATATATATATGATAACAATATTACACAATATTATTGAGTAGTTTTTAAGGCTTGATTTTTTTAATGGAATCTGCCTGAATAATCATGTAAAATCTCCTAAATTATTTAATCTATGACACAATGAATTTAATATTATTAGTGAAAAGAGCTCATTTATTTTAAGTTGATTCTCAAAAGTCTGTGATAAAAGTCTTTGAGTAAGGCTTGTTTGTGTTTGCCTTTGAGTTATTTTGTACAATTAAATGACTGTATACAGCTAGACAGCTCAAGTAGGAAAATACTTGATAAATACTGGAAAATACAGCACTAGCATTAGCAACACTACTGATCATTGAACAAAGCATCATGCCTCACATGCAGTTATCCATAACCATAAGATCTACTCTTCAATGGTAACGACAGAAACTCCAACATAACGAAAGCTCTTTGAAATGTCAAACATAACTGAACATTAAACATTAATAGATGCTTCCCTTCACTCAAAAACACATAAAATAGCACTTTATTTGAATATTTACTCTCCACGTCCAGACATATGCAAAGCATGCTGGGAACTAACAATCACCGCTAAAATAAAACTGCAAAATTGAGCTAATTCTCTTAAAATAAATAGGTAGCCTTCTTTCCTTTTTTATTTATTTATTTATTCTTTTTTTTTTCAGTTTAATCAGTTCCTCAATTCAAGCCTCAAAACTGTGTTCTTAAAAAAATGAGGAAAACATATCTCTTGGTTTTATTAGTGAAAAGTTCTAAAAATATTTTGTTTAACAAATTTATTTGAAGGGGTCATATGACGTTGCTAAAAATAACATTATTTTGTATATTTGGTGTAATGTAATGTTTGTGGTTTAAGGTTCAAAAACACATTATTTTCCACATACTGTACATTATTGTTGCTCCTCTAAGCCCTGCCTTTCTGAAACGTGCTGATTTTTACAAAGCTCATCGTTCTGAGAAGCGAGGCATGCTCTGATTGGCCAGCTATCCAGTGCGTTGCGATTGGCCGAATACCTCAAGCGTGAGACGGAAATGTTACGTCCCTTACCGTATTGTGATGACGTGTCCCTGCGCAACGACACAAAAACAATAAAACCCATTACAAACGAGGCATTTATTGCATCCAGTGGAGACATAATTACTGATTATAATGACTTATACTGTCTTTTTACCATGTCTGCATTTGTGATCGGAGAAACGACAAACAACAAGCGCTACTCTACACAGCTCAAAACTCGCGTTTGAATAGTCAGTGGCAAATTCTTTAAATATGAATTCATACTTACAGGCTTTGAGTCAGAAGCGCCAGACTGTCCTTGCAAAGTTGGAATTGCCCCACTTTATAGAAACAGTCTTTGAACAGCTGGCAGCTACTCCCAGCTTCAGGAAATAGTCCTCCGTTAAAATCCACTGCACACACTCTAATACAACGTAGTTTCGCTTTCACAATGAAACACAGCATCTCCAGGACACGGCGCCGGCGGCAGCAACAATACTACAGCAAGAATAAAAGTCCCAGCCTCTTTCTTTGTGTATATATTTGGGCGGTGTTTTGCAAATCTCCCCACACCGTGACGTAGAGATGTGGGGGCGTGTTTTGAACGGGCTGTTTTAGGAGGGCGTGGTCAAGTCTTTACTTTTATAAAGAATATCTCTTTGGTTTTGAGACTTTAGTCTTTGCAACTTCAGGGATCTTATCTATGCACAAACAGCTTGTAACACTCCAAAGAGAAAGAAAAACTTGAAATTGCATCATATGTCCCCTTTAATAAAATATACACATGATTAATTTTTTACAGTGTACACTACACAGTATGTTGTATGGTTGTGTGGCGTGAGTGTGTGTGAGAGCAGTGGATATGATCGTAAACGGAAGCACACGACAAGCAAAAGCACTTTACACTAATGTTTGTCTGCATGGTGATTCCCTTTCATTTTGAACACATTTTAATTGCTCAATGAACAGATGAGTAAACTGCTTTTCCTGTGCTGTGAGTATTGCTCTCTCAACAGATGTTCGTCTGACATGTGTGCAATTAGGAACATGAAAAATAACAGTGTCAAATTAATCCAGACTTACTGTTTAGGACAATTACAAGATGTGTTGATTATTATGAGAGCAGTGACAATAATTTGGTGGAACCAGAAATGTTGGGACATATTTTCTGTATATTGTTCTTATGTAAATGAATGTAAATGATATGGGGTGCTGCATTCATATTTCCTGGATCAAATTTCATGTTTAAAGTGAATCTTATCTTACGTAGATACATTAGTCCAAGTCATTATTTAGATGAGCTGTGATGTGACACTTACATCAGATTCCTTTAATAGCTTGTGAATTCATGACTTCATCTTTGCTTCAAAGTAAAGTCAGTGTTTTTTACTGAGCTGGGTTCTGCTCTCTAGTTTCTTACTGTTCTCTGATCTCCAGGTAATTGTACCATAGTTTGACAAATAGCTTTAAAACTTAAAATTTTGTCCATTAAAGTGCAATGGCTTTTATGACCTTTGCATATTGTGCAGAGGGATGTAATTATCTGTATGTACAGTTAAGCGACCTCTATTAAAGTGTTTTAATGATTTTTTGAGCTCTGGAGAAGTTCAGCATCCCTATCGCACTGCTAAAAAAAGATCTGATGGTGAATGTGGTCATACGAGGAAATTTACATGAATAAAGTTTTAAAAATCTCAGTAAATATCTGAAGAAATGTCTCAGTGCTTTTGTCCATACCCTGGCGGTCAATGGTCATTAAATTTGGTTACTCAAGTTCTTCAAAATATCATTGTTTGTGCTCCATAAAAGAAAGAAAGTTGCATTAAAAAAGGTAAAAAAAGGAAGCATTTTATTTTAAAACAGCAAACAAGCTGGAAAAAAATAATTGAACAAATACATAAAATGGCTTATAAAGCAGAAAGTGTGTGTGTTCAGCTGTGCTAAATGCAGCACATTTCATGCAGTTCAGCCGTGTTACAGAGTACAGCGGGACTGAAGGCACACTTTAAGAAAAATGTGCTTTACACGCCTCCCATAGTGTACGATCAAAGAAATATATGTGTATGTTTTTATTGAACAGTCAGGGAGCAACAGATCCGGTGTGAAAATAAATCATAAAAGTGATTTGTTTTGTTTAAAGATTGCATAAATGTATAGAGTGGTCATGAAGTGTAGTACACACGGGTGTAAAGGCACATGAGTTTAAACAAACACACCGGCTAAAGTAATGCGCTTTGAATAATATAAACTAATAATAAAATAAGTTAATAATAAAAGTTAATATTTGTCCAAAACAATCACATTAGCAAAGTTTGTACTGTTTATTTTTATTCAGTAAATATAGTGTCATTACAATGTTTATGTTACAAAATTATTTAAAAGAGTAAAGATTCTGAAAACACTGAAGGAGATTCCATAATAATTAAACATAGCTTTACAGTAGTAACATTAAATATGTTATAAAATGTGATTATTTTAATAATTCTAAATATGATGGTTCATTTTAAATATAGTGATAATCTCTGAACTGGACACCCTATTTAATAAATCATATTTCCCATCTGAATTTAACTATGTCATTTTAACAAATGGGAAGGTCATCCAGCTATTCATTATCATGTGCATTATTGTGTCTTTAGACCCGACAGCAGGCACTTTTGCATGTTCTTCTGTTATGTTGCGTTGCTATCTGTGATCGTGTCAACGATCAGCTAAAGTGATTTTTTTGTGCCATTAATGGTTTGAAGGAGAGTAGAGTAAAATGTGCCTTTAGCCTCGTTATACCCTGTAAATGTTACATATGAAATTAAAGCTGTGACACGTGAGTGCGTGAAGTGCCCAACATTCCACGCTTCGTTTTTTCGGTTATTTGAATTATTTGAGCATTTAAAGTGCACCTTTTCTGTGCACTTGAATTTTCTTTTTAGTGCGCAAGTACACAAATTGGGACAATTGGGACACAATATTGAGATGTTGTGATTCAACGCAATATCTTAATTTGATCATCACTGAAAGTGTGCGACTGAACCTGCAGAAGAGAGGAGTGCCTCATGAGAGCTTCTGCAACACAGGAATCATCACAAACCACTTCCAGCACTTTAACGCTGATGTCCTCCTGTCTGAGAAACTGAAGATGTTTGACGAATGTTTCATATTTCGAATGTTACCCAGAGAGACCGTCTCTGCTTCCAGAACGTAGAGAGAGACACACTGGGACCCTTAGATTTGACTGAGTAGAGCTCCAGCTCTGCACAAGCTTCATGTAGCTCTGAGCTGAACTGCAGCGGTGGGAGAACTAACTCATCCAGCTGAAAACACTCGAGTTCCTCAGCGCTGAGACACTCGACTTCAGCTTCAGCTCAGTCCTGGCAGCAGAAAACATCTCTGTTCAAGCAGGCGAACCTGAGAACTGGTGTCTGCGAAGCGTCTTGAGAGTAAGGACATCCGGTCTGGATATCAGCCAAGACACACACTCAAAGCAGTGATCATGGCATCACAAACAAGTGTTCATTGAAGTGTTTTGGTTTTGAACTTTTAATTCATGAAAGATTCCTGAAAAAAATACTTGACACTGAAGACTGGAGTCTGTCTACACACACACACACACACACACACACACACACACACACACACATACATATATATATATATATATATATATATATATATATATATATATATATATATATAATATGAAGGCCTGCTAATATATAGAAGCAGTCAATAATTAGAGTAATTTCGCTCTGTATGAACTGCAGTGTGCTGATAACAGCGCTCTAATGGCTGCCATGCCGTCTAATTTTTCACGTAGTGACAGGTAGAAATTAGGAGCTAATCTTAAATAATTTCACTTTTAATTTTCTGATAAAAACTTCCTGAGGATGCAGGAGTGTCCACACGTTCATTCATCACTGATTGAGTGCAGTCTGACCTTCAGTGGATCCGATGCGCTCTAGAGCTTCATGTGTTTGTATGTGAAGCGTCTACACTGACGCTAAACACTCTCTCTGAGCCCCTTCCACGCTCATTTGCTGCAGTCGTTGAGTGAATAGCGTTTTAACAAGATGTGCCCGAGTAAAGCGGCTAATGTAATGAGGATAAACCTCTACTATCCATCAGCGTCCGCACGCCTGCAGAGAAAACAACAGCTGATTGATGCTCTCTTTGTCTGCTTCAGCTACAGCTTCCCGTCGCTGGAAAACTTTCAGACGGACACTTTGATTTATCCAGAACCATTTTTCATCATTCACCAGATTCATTTTAAAGACACAATAATGCACATGATGATAAATAGCTGCATGACTTTTCCATTTGTTAACATGACATAAGTAGATTCAGATGGGAAACATCATTTTTTAAGTTGGGTGTCCATCTCAGAGATAATCATCATATTTAAAATGAACCATCATATTTAGAGTTATTAAAATAATCATGTCATTTTATAACATATTTAATGCTACTACTGTAAAGCTATGTTAAATTATTCAGGAATCTCCTTCAATGCTTTAAGAATCTTTACTTTTTAAAATAATTTGGTTTCTGTAATTTTAAACTAAACATTTTAATGACACTATATTTACTGAATAAAAATAAATAGTATGAACTTTTATTATTAACTTATTTTATTATTAGCTTATATTATTCAAAAACTTTCAGACAGACACTTTGATTTATCTAGAACCATTTTTCATCTTTCATCAGATTCATTCCTGATCATTAATGTAACCTTGCTGATGATCATTAATGTAATTCAGTTGTTGAGTTTGTTTACATCCACTGTTCTTTAACCCTGCAACTCTACACAGAAAATAAAGTGATTTCATGAGCATTCGTTTTAATAACGGCCATAAATTACAGTGGGGCAAAAAAGTATTTAGTCAGCCACCAATTGTGCAAGTTCTCCCACTTAAAAAGATGAGAGAGGCCTGTAATTTTCATCATAGGTATACCTCAATTATGAGAGACAAAATGAGAAAAAAAAAAAAAATCCAGAAAATCACATTGTAGGATTTTTAAAGAATTTATTTGCAAATTATGGTGGAAAATAAGTATTTGGTCAATAAAAAAAAAATTTCATCTCAATACTTTGTTATATACCCTTTGTTGGCAGTGACAGAGGTCAAACGTTTTCTGTAAGTCTTCACAAGGTTTTCACACACTGTTGCTGGTATTTTGGCCCATTCCTCCATGCAGATCTCCTCTAGAGCAGTAATGTTTTGGGGCTGTCGCTGGGCAACACGGACTTTCAACTCCCTCCAAAGATTTTCGATGGGGTTGAGATCTGGAGACTGGCTAGGCCACTCCAGGACCTTGAAATGC
Source organism: Spinibarbus caldwelli (assembly GCA_039654775.1). Taxonomy (NCBI): domain Eukaryota; kingdom Metazoa; phylum Chordata; class Actinopteri; order Cypriniformes; family Cyprinidae; genus Spinibarbus; species Spinibarbus caldwelli. The sequence continues at coordinate 30,766,985 of CM077247.1, read as the reverse complement.
TTCTTACGAAGCCACTCCTTCGTTGCCCGGGCGGTGTGTTTGGGATCATTGTCACGCTGAAAGACCCAGCCACGTTTCATCTTCAATGCCCTTGCTGATGGAAGGAGGTTTTCACTCAAAATCTCACGATACATGGCCCCATTCATTCTTTCGTTTACACGGATCAGTCGTCCTGGTCCCTTTGCAGAAAAACAGCCCCAAAGCATGATGTTTCCACCCCCATGCTTCACAGTAGGTATGGTGTTCTTTGGATGCAACTCAGCATTCTTTCTCCTCCAAACACGACAAGTTGAGTTTTTACCAAAAAGTTCTATTTCGGTTTCATCATTCTCCCAATCCTCTTCTGGATCATCCAAATGCTCTCTAGCAAACTTCAGTGGGGCCCGGACATGTACTGGCTTAAGCAGGGGGACACGTCTGGCACTGCAGGATTTGAGTCCCTGGCGGCGCAGTGTGTTACTGATGGTAGCCTTTGTTACTTTGGTCCCAGCTCTCTGCAGGTCATTCACTAGGTCCCCCCGTGTGGTTCTGGGATTTTTGCTCACAGTTCTTGTGATCATTTTGACCCCACGGGGTGAGATCTTGCGTGGAGCCCCAGATCGAGGGAGATTATCAGTGGTCTTGTATGTCTTCCATTTTCTAATAATTGCTCCCACAGTTGATTTCTTCACACCAAGCTGCTTACCTATTGCAGATTCAGTCTTCCCAGCCTGGTGCAGGTCTACAATTTTGTTTCTGGTGTCCTTTGACAGCTCTTTGGTCTTGGTCATGGTGGAGTTTGGAGTTGGACTGTTTGAGGTTGTGGACAGGTGTCTTTTATACTGATATCGAGTTCAAACAGATGCCATTAATACAGGTAACGAGTGGAGGACAGAGGAGCCTCTTAAAGAAGAAGTTACAGGTCTGTGAGAGCCAGAAATCTTGCTTGTTTGTAGGTGACCAAATACTTATTTTACCGAGGAATTTACCAATAAATTCTTTAAAAATCCTACAATGTGATTTTCTGGATTTTTTTTTCTCATTTTGTCTCTCATAGTTGAGGTATACCTATGATGAAAATTACAGGCCTCTCTCATCTTTTTAAGTGGGAGAACTTGCACAATTGGTGGCTGACTAAATACTTTTTTGCCCCACTGTATATGAGGAGCATGCCATTGAGAATTAATACAAACTTCATTGTCATGACGTCTAATTTACATGAGGAGGGGGATATAATTAATCTACAGGCAATGGAAGCCAAATCTCAAAGTGACTCATAGAGTCTGGATTCAGTCAGATTTACTGAACGCTCATGAAGACAGGAGTCTGTTATGTTGCTTCAGAAAGGCCTGTGATTGTCTTAAATACATTCTAGTGTTTAGCTTTGTCATTGCAGTTCAGGGTTAGGCTTACCATGGTAAAATCACTGTAACGCACAGCCTTCTGTGGCACATTGCCTTGTTTTATATTAGAAGCAAATATTTATTTGTGTTTCAATGTATATATAAGCTTATATATCAAGTGTGCTCTTCTTTATACAGTTATATACAGTAGATATCCCAAAAAATACAGCATGTCTCCATCAGTGATGAAATACATGAGAGTTAATGAACATCTGATATCACTGACATAAAGCCAGCAGAGCATTCATAATCACAGCATTTTCAGAAAACTAAAGATAAATATTGCAAATAATGGTTATACAAGAAACGTTATACATTTCCAGGTTTTAAAGTGTAGTCCTGTTTATGTAATCATTTGAAATGAGTTGCCATCAGACATAACAGAGCAGAATGAAGTGATTTCATTTATATAAGGTAAATGAGCCAACGAAACCTTATCAATCTCATCGACCATAAATGCAATTGAATTCAATAAACCTCAGTACCTCTCCTAACTTGTAAAGTCAAATGATTTTAGGTCTAGGAAAATATCTCCAGCTTTCCCCCAGTCTGATTTCACTTAGAAGCAGTTTGCTGTTTTCCGCTCTGAAGTCTAAAATCTAAAATGACATGCCTTTCATTGACCTTCGACACAACAGGTAGCACTAATGGAGCTGTAATTGCACACCTCTGATGGAAAATCAGCATCATTACGGTCCTCCTCCAGCCTTTGGGAAATGAACTGATGTGAGGATGGTGTTTGCTGCTCAACACGCTGAATGCTTTTAGCAACGTCTGATCCATACTCAACTTCAGGCTTTACAGGGCTTTAGGCTTTTCACCATTTTAGCGTTTGATACAGAATTATTCAGCTTGATTGCTTGATTTGTCAGGCGGGTCATTGTTATCTTTACCAATTCCACAGAATGGGAACTGAAAGATACGGTCACTGTGTGTGATCTTGTTCATCAGTCACACTGATTTAAGGCAGTTTTCTGTCAGTTTTCTAGTGTTACAGAACTGTGAGTTACGTGTTTAGAGCTGTTTTCTGAGCAGTGCTTCCCTCTCTTCTTATTTTTCATGTGATTTCACTGTGAAACTATGATTTTTTTTTTCTTATAACCCAGTTTGATTGTCCTGAAGAAGCAATTCCTTATGATCTCAATGAGTGAAAGTAGGCTGTAACTATCAAATCAGAATTGAATTGAATGTCATTGGTTTTGAAGCTTTAATTGTGTTTTCAGCATCAGTGCTAAACTCAGCGCACTTTGAGTGATGCGGTTTGCTCGATGGTTTCAGTGAAACTGATCATCACAGCATGATTATGACTAAGATTAAGCATGAGGTAATGTTTAAAACAGTCTTGTTGGATGATTAGAATAGAAGTGGACAGAAAATGGCCAGGAGGAACATGTAATAATATGCAGCAGGACTTTGGCACAAATGTATGCATGCTCACAGGTTTCTAGTGAGATCAGGCTGTTTATCTCTCTATATCCTGAGCCGGCCGCTGTGTGTCGGGAATCATTGTCTGAGGGTTAGATCATGGTCAGATGATCCAGTAATGAAATGGAAAGAGTTCATCTGATCTCAGTCTTATCACTGCATATCAAATCCAGTCCATCTGCATGAGAACCGCTAACGCGGAGAGATCAAATGATATGTAATGTCTTTGAGAGATTTCCAGTTTCATTTTCTTCCATATTAAAATCCCATTTAGGATAATATTTTTCCCAGTTTCCGATTTGAAGTTGTCCATGTTCCAGGTATTTGAGAAAATTGGCAAATGAATAGGCATGTTGAATGACCGGTTGAGGAACACTTTTATCTGGTCCATACACAGCTTCAGCATTAGAAGAGCTGACTCTAACATCATATGGCCAGTTATTACTCAACAGGTTTGATTCCAGTCACTGCTGTGAATCAGACTCATCGCTACAGCAGACACTGATGCTCTGGAGATTTAGTGTGGTTTGAGGAAGGTGGTTTCTGTAATCCAGCATGCTAGAGCAGGTTTGTGTCGAGATGATGTATATGTATAAAGTCAGAGTTGGAAATGTCTTGAAAAAAATGTCTCTTTTTCCAAAAGATGTTATTTATGCAAATTGTATAATATCCAAGGTACACATTTCTAATAATTGTGCAGTTAATTCTCATATTGTATTTTCAGAAAGTTTTAGAATATTTGTCCTCTCCCCAAATTTGTCAATACCAAAATACATTAATAATGGTTTAATTAGAAGGGTTATACTAACCTATTAAGATTTTGCTTACATCTACATTGTAAATATATATTCTTGCTATTTTATTAAAAATTTTCAGAGGTAAATTAGTAAAAATAAAATTTTTAACAATTTTTCAAGTGTAATTTATGAGATTTGTTGTATTTTGAATCCAATTGTTCTTTGTTAAAGGCAAAAAGTTGATCATATTGATTTCAAAGTTAAGGATTCATTAGTTTACATATACACTGAACTGAAAACTATCATAACATCTTAGTTGATAATTCAGTATACTTTATATTTCACAAAATGATTCGGTAGTGACTGCACATTTGCGGTAGTGACAGTAATGCTTTGGTAGCAACCACATCACATTACAGAATTTTAACTTGCATACTAAAACAGACTAAAATACAAAACAATTGCATAACTGTATTAAATTTGGTTTATTTCCCCCAAATAAAGGATTATGCGTTATGTGATGACATGTTTCGGTTGTGACTGTTTCGGTAGTGACAATTCTATGGGATAAACTCCACCAAATGTTTCGGTACTGACAGTTTTAGAGACTTTTGAACCTAGCTCAAAGATGCTAATCAGCACATGGTTAGCTAGCACAGTTCTGAACAGCGGTACACATATAAAAACTAAATGTTATGGAATAACTCCCAAAAAAAGTGTGCTTAACTGCAGGAAAAAAAGGTGTTTGGCAGAGATGTTCCTTAAAGTTACACGCATATTGTTCAGATTTTGAACACATTTACCACAAAATGATGATCTGTCCACACTTTGTAGCTATGAGAGAGAGGAACACAGGAATATTTGTTGATCATAAATGTAGGGGTTTAGTTAAAATCAGTCTCCACCTATGGACTGTTTCGGTAGTGACATGAAAATGGAGGACATGTTTTTGTTTTTTACATAAAGTTTCATAATTTACAAAGAAAATATGTTAACTTCACTTTTTTAAAAGAATCAAAAAGATACTTTTAAAAACAACAATGGAAAAATTACAAAAATTATTTCAATATCATTTTCATAAGTTGAAATTTAGGGGATAGGGTTCGGGACAGCCACCTCCCCATTGAAAGTACCCAATAAATGATGATTTTATATATATTGAGCTTACTAATATTTTAAATATTATTGTGGGGTTCAACAGATAATAGAAGAATCTTAGTAAACATCTAAGATTTGAATACTTAAATGCTTTTTAAATGTGTTTTTCGGTTGTGGGACAGCAGTTTGCCCCAGTTCTGTAGAATGGCCCTTTCGTGTGTGTTGAAGATGACGCTGAAGGTCTTTCAGACTGGAAAGCAGACTGTGATCCAGAACCAGCGCCTCAGCTCTCTGATGACTCTGATCTCCAGTCGCGCTGCTGTAGCGTTCAGATGTGCATTCACTGCAGTACATGGACTCATTCACAGCTTCTACAGTATATCATATATTGTGCATACACAGTCTGTTTACATTCATTCATTAATGCATACACAGTTATGAAGCAAGATTTGGTCCATTTTCTGTGCGAAGGACTCAGAGGTGACTCATATTTACTTCTTAGTGCATCAGTGGAGTTTGTCATCAGCAGGAAAGTGGCGTATCAGCTGAAGAGCTGAAGAGATTCCCTTTGGTTTGGATTACGGCTCTGTTCAAATGGACCCGTGGCTCACCTCACAGTCTTGAAGGCTCTTTGGGCTTGTCTTTGCTAAAGTGCTGCTGTCCCAGAGGAGCTGGAAGTGCTCCTCTCAGCCTGACTGACGGGCCGCAGCTCTATGCCGATTTGTCCTAAATCTCTGCGGCTCTCCTGGGCTCTCACTGCTGTGAAGTGCTGGAGCGTTTTATCCAGGCTCTTTGACCTGATTCTGTGGCTAAAGTCATGTACTGTAGCGCCTGATGCTTCCTGTACATTGCTGTGAATTTGGGATTCATGTGCTCAATTCTTTTGAAGAATTCTTCAAACTCTGTGATTTCAGTCACAGCATGACAATGAACTCAGAATAATGTCAGTATTACTCTGGCTGCATCTGAGCATCTTCCTCCTGATATGTGACATCATTTCCAAATCTGATGAGTGCGAGCAGGCATATGTTTCAATCAGAAATATATTCTCTTTTTTTGTTTTTCATCCCCCATATATTTTAGGTATATGCTAAATATATATATTTTAAACAGTAATCCTCAATTGAATATATTTTTTTTTAAATAGAAAATATATTTAGTTTTAACATTCAAATACAAAAATATGGTTAAAATGCATTTCAGGAGCAATATATATACATTTCCAAAATTCTTCTTTCTTTTTTTTTTTTTTAAATTAAAAAAAAAGCCCAAAATATATATATTGGTATAAAATACATTTAGATAAATTGTCACATTTTTGTATGTTTTGAAAAATATTAAAATAGTTATATATTTTATTTTATTTAATTAGTAAGTTATGCATGCATGCATGGGCATTTTAATGAAATAAATGAAAATGAAAGGTGCTGGCTGTGTGTTGTATTTCAGATGAGTGTGTTTCTCATGCATTAGGCTATGAGTCATAAGTGGACATGTGTGTATGTAAAACTGCTCAATCGGCATATTGCTGAAACCAGTGAATATTTCATATTTCATGAAGCACTGCACTGCAAGTTTCCTGTGAAAACTTCCCCAAAGTCATTTAGCGTGTCCAAAAATATCTCCTGATGTATGTTGACGTGAGTGTGGGAACTTGTATTTTCCCCTTAAATAAAAAGGTAATGGAATAAGAGTAAGTGTGGTGTGCAGACGCGTTAATGATGCTTGAAGAGCGTGGCTGGCGAGGCATCAGATGTATTCGCTGGCTCAGGGAGAAATAAATTGGCAGGCAGAAAGAAAAGCAGGCATTTTGTGTTTATTGCGAGTGCATGTGCCACAGTTCATGCTCATTAAAACAGCACTGACGACTGCTGGGCCAACTGCTTATTATACTGAGATTTAGTGATTTAAGAAGATATCTTTTAATTGAGTGTATTCTTTTATATATTCACAATATGATATTATGTGGTCATATTTAGCAACAAAAACGTCACAGTTTCTTCAGCTCCTATCCTAACCTGTGTATAATCAAATCCAAATGTTTTGATTTGTTTGTACACTGTTCACTGCTAATATTGCTGACTAGAGCTTTATTTTGAAGTTTTCAATGTGTTTGGACTGCTAGTCAAATCAGTTCATCTGGCTGATGAGGTTATTAATACAATTTGTCATAATAATCAGTTCATGTTGAGAATAAATTTTTGATGAGATGTTTCTTGTACAGATTGCAAAGAATTATTAATCAGGTTATTATTAATAATAATCTTAAACTGGTTATTCACTGAACATTGCTGTTTTTTCCGTTGTATACAGTGATTTTACCACGGTTAAGAAGTTTTACACACTCTGCTTTGTGCTGTGTCTTATTGCTTTAGCAAACACAAGCTTCAGCTCAGAACAAAATGGCTTTAAATCATGCATTTTCTGCAACTTCTGCCCCAAGCTTTTATTCTGTTTTGTAAAGCATAATTTCAAATTGCATGACCTCTGACCTCTGAAAATCATCACAGAATACTGCTGCACCCTGGAGAGAATGAGCGTGATGAAATAACCTTAAGCTTTCAGGCTCTATACAGAAACTCCACATGAAACTTTCATGACAGTTTAGTCAGTGAGTATGAAACACTCAACAGAAGATGCGATGCAGACCACTCCAGAAAGACACAAACCAATGCAACAACACTGAGAATAAATGTTATATATATATATATATATATATATATATATATATACGGTCAAACCAAAAATTATTCAGACACCAGAAATAATTTTTGATATTTTTTTTACTAGTGGGTGCAGGACACTATAGTTCATTTATGTAAGTGAGGATAGCAAAATAAAGTAAACTGTGACATATTATACCCAAAAATTCTTCATACAGTGGACTACCAGTAAAATTGATAAAAAATTTGGGACCAAAATGTAATTGGATTTGACACTTTGACCTGACCATGTTTTGTTACATACCTTTCTATCATAAATATATATATATATATATACAATATATATTTTTTTTGAAAATATATTTTAAAAACATAAATCTTATTTTTAGAAGCATTTAAAAGTATATTTCACCCTCCATATATCGCAGTCCAAGAAAATACAATCACATATGACACGTTTTTGTCATACTTTAAACATACTCTACAATGTTATATATATATATATATATATCAACATTATCAAATCATTATGAATGTAGTTTTGATCTCTAATAGGCTATTTTGCCCACATCTAGCCTAGTAATGTAGGCTACTGTAATATTGGAAATGTATTTTCTTCCACCTGAAATACACTGAAAAAAATGTGGAGTAAGATTTACTTGAAAAAAGCTTGGAAACAGTTCTCACTCAGAAAAGGCTAGTTAATTTACAAAAATTTGTCAAGTAAAAGCCTAAACATAATTATTAGTAGCTTTAAATAGAAATGTTTAAGTTAAGTTTACTTAGGAATTCCCAGTAAATTTTATTGACTCTTTGTTTGTAAATTTTACTTAAAGTCCGTGTAAAGAGAATTCTGAGAATTGTTTCTAAACACATTACAAATGTTAGAAATGTATTGCTGAAACACATTACAAAGACTCTGAACTATGTAGTACTGAATTGTAGAGTTAAACCATTAAACAGTTTTTCACCAATTCTGTGTTCAGGATTTTTTGGGCGGGGCTAAAATGGTGGCTCGATGATGCAATGGAGCCACTGAGCGTGGCCCCGCCCCTAACACTATAATAACTGTGTTGAGAGGTCAAGTTCTTAGTTTGTCTTTTTGAATGTCTGATGTTAGATATACAGATTCTAGGCAGGGACGGTTCTAGGGTGAATGATAACCGGGTCTTAGCCCAGAGACATCAATATGTGGCAGAATACATACAATTTAAAAACATGGAGCGTTCACAATTCGCATCTAAAACGCTTGGAAACGCGAGCTGTACCGCTTTCTCTTCTTTCACAGCGGACCGGAGCTTGCGCTCTCCTGGTGTTTGCCGTTGCTAAGCAACCATGAGCCGCGCCAAAGACTATAGAAATACCAAGACAGTTCACTCCTATACTTATGAATGGGAGAAACTGCAACGCGCAATATGGTGGGATAGTCCCGCCTTCTAAATGAAAGAGCCAATCGCTGATTGGTAAATTCATTGCGTCACTGCAGCAGCCGTTAGAAGCTACAGTTCCCATAGAAACCGGAGGCTAGAGCAGCCGATGCGCATGCGCACATTGCGCAGTCATAAGTGCGTTGGAACAACGCATGCGCATTGGCTGGTCTAGCCTGAAAAATTAGCTTTTTAAACTCTATTTGAGCATAAGAAACAACATTTATGGGGCAGTTCATTTCATATTTTATTGCTGATTTGAAATATGTAATTTAATCGCAAGTTCAGCCAGAAGTTTTTGAGATCTCAGGATTCCTCCATTCATTTAGATAGAACTTGGTCTTGTCTGAGCTGCCCGGAGGCGTTGCAAATATGGCGGCCGAGTGAACGGACTTTCCTTAAAAGGGACCTTGGCCGCGCTCGCCTTGAAGACGAGAAGGTTTCAGCTCACTGCAGCACGCTTGCCGTGTGTCTACAATTAAATAACGAACTTGCACGCTAAAACATGTATGGCTGTATAAATCCAATTAAGCTACTAGAGGTAGCATCAATAGCATTCATTCAGGTTGTAGCGGTATTTGACAGTTGAGAGACGGCCGCTTTCCCGCCAGTGGGCGTGGTTTCAGCGGTGACAGCGGACACGCCCCCAGCGTTTGAGAGCAGAGAGTCCTGCTTATTTTTCATAGATTTTGATAACTTATTTTAGTTACTTGGCGGGTTTTTTTATCATTCAAATTTGGCTGGGTGGTTAATAGCACATTTTTCTGTTGTGTGACAAACTCAGAACACATATTTTAATATCACTTTACACGGACTTTAAGTAATGCTTATCACTGTAAAAAATTGTACTGATAAATAACAGTAATTTCACTGAAAGAAACAATACGTAAGGTTTACTTAATTTTTTCTTTTGCAAGTTTTTGCACATATATTTTAAGCAAAATCTGCAATACTCAAGTAAATTTCACTCTGTCACACTTTATAAAATTTACTCCAATATATATATTGTTTTCCATATGGGTAGAGCCAAAAATTAGGCAATGTTTGTTTCAAAAACAACATATAACAAAAAATAAATGTAAATGTATCCAAAAAGGGTCAGAACAAAGGCTTGTGTTGAACAGGCATGCGCCTGATTCCGCAGCAGGTGAAGCAGTGTGGAGGAGATTGTGCTGATGGTGCTGTAGGAGACGTCTTACTGTAGGTCAGACCCTTCAGACACGCGTGAGGTGATGCTAATAAACACTCTCATACTCTGAGCTCATTGACTGAGCGGCTGGCGACTTCTCACAGGACCGGCTTGTGTCAGGCCTCTTCAGCTCTGTCTTTCTCTCTTCTGCTGGATGCTGGACTGTTTTCTTCAGGCGCTTCACATGTTTAAGCAGTTCTTTTGTACTTTTTTTGTACTTTCATCTCATTTCGATTCATGATTGGGTCCCAGATCCCACAAGCGTTTCCTGTCTTATTGCAGTATATTCTGCGATTTGTTCTTCCCACACATGCTCCAGTAAGCACCCATAGTTCATCTGGCTGGGCTGGATTTGGAAGCGGTGCGGAGATGCTCTCAAGAGCCCCACACATCTACAATTGCATAAGCAGCTTTTCATGGGCTATTTTCAGTTGCCGCAGCACAACTCAGTGTAAGGGCTTTGCGTAGGAGCTTCGGTTTAGTCTGTTTATAATGCTTTCCTAAATGGAGACTACAGTCATGCCATTAACCCTCACTTTCCTTGAGTGGATTTAAAAGTCACAGCGCAGACATACAGTAAAGAGAAATGTCATTCGCCTACCTTTGACTCCACTGAGAAATTGACAAGTTTGACGTTTCTGATGAAGATTGATATGATGATATCCTTTAAATTTGACCACAACATTTCTTCATTGTTGTCTGTGTCATTATTGCAATGAATTATCACTCCGTTCTATCTGTTCTGATCAATTAGAGTGAAAAGTCTAAAAAAACAAATCCTCTCATCTTCAAAACAGAATATTGCATTCATAAATACAAGGTATTAATCAGTGTTTTTGTCTATATGCATAACATACAATTACCTAAAAAGCAAAATGTAAAAAATAAGAAAGACATATCAAGAAGTTCCCCTTCAAGGGAACTCACACCGCATCAGAAGGAGTGACACTATGGGAGCACTTCTGTGTGATTGTGTCTTAAAAGCATGTGTGAAACCAGTCCAATAGCATGACGGGACGTCAACCCATAACATAAGACGTCATTACCAAGAAGTTTAAAATAGTTCTGTGTGAAAGATGTTTGTCTTACTCAGTGTTGTTTGTCCCTATGCCAGTGTACAACACCCCCCGTAAGCTTGACCTACGTTCCTTGCCTGCTAATATACAAGCTCCACACCTGGGCCTGCCATTTTTTTGTTGCGATCATGGAAGAAACTGTTTTCATCCCGTGTCTTAAGCCCCAAGTCATGAATCATTCTGCCATCACGGGGTTGAAAGAACAGGGTTATGGGTCGATGTCTAAGGTGGAGCTATCTGTCCCATGATAAAGCCCCAACATTACCCACCAAGCCATGTAGAACAGCTTCAGCCTTGGTGGGTAAAGCTTATACAGCAACAGGTCAAGCTGGTGCATGCCTGAACACAATGGCTTTGAGACCTAGATGAGGGTGAGGGAGTAGGCCCAGATGTAATTCAAGAGCTGTGCTGAGCCATCAGCTGTTCTCTGGCAGCCCTGATGGCCATGTAGAGGCGTCTCTGGCTAAACTTGTCCAATATTAAGGAAAAGGACAAGTCTGCTCTCCAGCCTTCAACCAGCTCCTCGTACAGGGTGCAGCATGAACACAGTGTCGCCTCACAAGAATGGGGTCAGGGCAGTGCTCTCAGTCATCATCCTCTCTAAGAAGGCATCAGTCCTCTGAGGGCAGGCCGTTCTGGGGTGAAGTGGTTTACACTATAGCATATGGTGCCCAATTCTCCTCAGTGCCTTCAGGGTACCATTCTGCCAACCTGCTGCCTCTGGTGCTTCAGGACACAGCGTTTTCTAGCTCAATCCTTCACCCCCGCCCGGAGCTGCAGAAACTATGGGTTTGGTCTCTGAGGGGACTCACTCCAGTCTCTCTGCTGAGGTTGTTGAGAACATACTTCACTCCAGAGCTCACTCCATGAGGAAATCATGCTCCCTGAACTGGAATATTTTCACTTCATGGTGTGGAAACCACCAGGGGCCGGTTGCACCAGCTGTGCGCAAGTTACAACGTAACCTAGTTGAGACTAATTTACAACTTATGCACTATCAAATAAATCAATATATCAATTTTTTTTCATTGCACCATTACACTTAGTTGAAGTGTAACTCTACGTATAAACAAAATATTTACGGAAGCGTCTGGTCAAGAGTAACAGTTGGAATAAAATAGCAGACTGAGTGAACTGCATCAATATGCTCTTCTTTTACCCGACAACCTTCAATCCTTTAGGCATATATGATGCTGCTAACATTTACACTCACATACATATTAAGAGAGGGAACAATATGTGAATAAACGTACTTTGTTTCTTTTTTAGCGCGTCTTCAACACCTCATCTACAGCGCGCCTCGGTCCGTGTTTGATGAAATAATAAATAAATGCCATTTCTTATGTTTTTTTCTTTCAATATTTATTTGTTTTAAATACAGTTTCTGAATGTTATTTACATATAAAAATAGCTTACATGTAGACTAATGTTATTAATGTATCGTTTTTAATGGAAACTTGTTTTTACCGTTAGTATACGTGAGGCAAAAGAAGTTAGAATGAAGGATAAATTAAAATTCATAGCATTTAAACAAGTTTTGCTCGCGTATTTGAAGGTTTCTATTGGATAATTTAGGGTAAACGTCATATTATGCAACTACTCATTACTTTATGAACTACTAACTATGTCCTGCCTTACGAACAACTTGTGCAACCAAATAATGTATAGGTTTAGTTACAAACTAGCTAGTAGTTACTAAGCCTCTAGTGTGGACTTAACGTTCTAATTTAAGTAAGAACTTACGAATGGCTGGTGCAGCCCGACCCTGCTGGACACAGGTAACTGCCCGGTCAGTACAGTGCTGAAGTTCCTGCAGGATCTTAGTAACGTCTCTGTCAGCTGCCCCATAATACTTAGAGTTTGCACCTGGTTTGGTGAAAGCCTTTCTACACCCTGTTAGGTCCTCACTAATGTGACACGACCAGGAAAAACTAAATCTGCTGTGGTCAGTTAGGTCATCAGATGCTTACATGTGCCTCAGAACTGATCAGTCGTGTGTGTGCTTCGGGTGCTTAGATGAGGATCTCTCTTGCATATGAAGCATCCGGACACCCTTCACCTATGGCTGTCAGAGATCATTCAGTTAGGAGTATGGCAGCTTCAAAAGTGTTATTGTCAGTGGTCTTCCTACAAGGTGTGAACAAAAAGTTGACATTGTTGGGTCCGGGAGATATTTGTAGAGATTCCTGGTTATGATGTCATCTGTTGCGTGATGATGTCCTGCATTGCCATTGGAATGGTTTCAGTTGCTTCAAGAAGCAATTATGCAGCAGCATTCCCATAGCATTACTACTTCCAATGCAGCATCTCATTACCTTTTCAGGGAACCATGCTTACACTCGTAGCCTGAGATATTAACTCTGAAGCATTTCCTTAGAACTGTAATTGTCCATTATTAGCATTATGTGAGCAGAAGTGCATGCTAGCTTCCTTTTCTTGTGAAAAAAAAATTCCCTCATTAACCTGTGACATATACATCACTTGTTAATAGTGGATGTGTGACATAATATCATCTTAACAGATGGTGGATAAATATATACATGAAAACACAATAGTTAATGCAAGATATTTTCAGACGTCTGCTAGAAAAGGGATTTGTTAAAGAGTCGTAGATCCAGTCTTGAGGGCAGCACTTTAGCATACTGTTATCATCATTAATGAGTAACTGTACAGGAACAAATGAGTAGCACAATACTGACATCCCTGAAACTACTATTAACTGACAAAACTCAATGAAGTAGTAAATAATAGCACCCGGTTAAATATGGGAGTTCACTATTAGCTGATCAATAACTAGTATTTTGTATAATTAATGTAAAATCTAATCAAGACAAATACACAAGAGGTAACACTTTAGTATAGTGACCAATTCTCACTATTAACTAGTTGATAATTAGCATGCCTATAATCAACATATTGACTGTTTATTAGTACGTATAAAGCACATATTCTGCATGATCATATTCTTCATCCCTAATCCTATACTCAATATCTAAACTTAACAACTACGCAGCAAATTAGTTGTTTATTGAGGCAAAAAGTTATAGTTAATGGTTTGTTAATAGCGAGAATTGGACCTTAAAATAAAGTGTGACCACACAAGATTGTTTACATGTTCTATAGATAATAGCAGAAGTTGTTAATAATAATAGGCCTATATTTGATCAGTACAGTACAGATCTATTTACTAACTGTGAGTCATTTTAAACAAATGTCTTTTTAAATGCAGTTCACAGGACCAATTTATCTATGTTCCTCTAAACAATTTTTTTTTTTCTTGACATTATTATTGCTACTAAAGAGAAGACATCAGTCCACACTTTTCACTGAATCTCTAGACTGTCAGGGAGATACTTGAAGATTTTTCAGTTGTCATCCACAACACTAATCCCAAACAACTGAAAACTGTACAGTGATTCATTTATTTAATGTACCTCACAGAAATATATGGACATATGTACAGTATGAGTTCTACTTCAGTTTTCTTTTGAATATCTCAAATTATTATGAATGGTTAGAGGATTCTCTGGCTTTAGGATTAGGATTTCATTACTAGCTATGGTAAGAATGATGGTACTTTATAGCCACTAGTAATGACTCCAGTGTTACTACATCCTTCTAAAGGAATTACTACTCATCCGGAGCAGTATTCTGAAGTGAAGATGCATAATGACTCAAGTATTACCATATTACCTTCAGCAGGATTGAGCAGAGAGTGGGCGAGAGCCCGTGAAGGGCAATAAAAGGGTGCAGACGCACACCCTGAGGCTCACCGGAGAACAGCAACACAACGGGAACGATTCAGAAGCTGTGGATGTTCACCAGCATTGCTCTTCAGACGTGTGTTCATACGGGAACAGTACTGACGTGATGCTGAACTGAAGTTTGGTTTCATGTCACCTTACTAAGTCCACACTAGACTAACTGGATTAGTGCGCTGCAGTGGCTCTTGATTGGCCTCATTTCCACACACTTCTGTTTTCTATTGAGATCCATGTAAATAACTCAATTATGCATAAAGTGTTTAATGGATCATGCCGACATTTTTCATTGCATAATGACAGTTCACCCACTTAATATACAGGAAACAAATTTGTCCCATATGTTATTATTACCAGTTGCTTTAACTCTTTCCCCGCCAGTGTTTTTGAAAAAAGTTGCCAGCCACCGCCAGCATTTTTGATGATTTTCACTAAAATTTCATGGCCCTCAGAATATTTTGTTGTATGAATATTTGAACATCCAATACGTCACAATAAAGAATGGACCCTACTTTTAAACAAAGCAAAACAAAAATGTTTTATTCTAGCTTCAAGCATTCTTTTTTTTTTTACCAACACTTGAATAGAGGTAGGTTTCATAAAAAAGCAACATTTTGAGCAAAAAGCTCTCATTTGATCTGGATCATATCCAGTACTGTAATCAAAGCAAAGATGCGGTAGATCACTTCCATTAGCACTCCTAAAGCTTCACAGTCCTTTACCAATTCCTGGATCCACATTTCACTCACTAACATTAGGCAGTTTTCATTTATATGCTGTTTATTGTTGATGATCACATTATTTATTATATGCAAATGCGTACTTATGAGATCGCTAATTTCTGCGTCTTCCTCATTTGTGTTTTTGATCGGCACATTCTAGACTCATTCAGGGGATGCGTAATAGTGCCCCCGAGCGTATGATGTGGAAACCCAGAAAATTCTGTGTTTGGTGAGTTAATGATTGGTTTATGAGTTTATAAATTCGTATATTTGTAATAATATACAGTAAATCAATTTATCTCAGTACTGGTAGGCGTTTGCATGACGATTGTAAACTGGCTGTGTCTATGAGATGGGAAGAGTGGAAATGAAAGTTGTGCCGAGTGGAAGAGTTACACTGAAGGAGAAGTGCTGAAAGTGAGAAAGTGACTGAAGGGGCACGATGTCCTCGTGTGCGGAGGGGCAGTGACGGGTCCAGATGCACTGGGTCAGGGGTCACGACGGATCTGGACCCTGAGGACAGCTGGTGCTCGCCTGAGAACCAGAGATTCACATCCACTGTCAGTGCTGTGCGTCTGGAGATCCTCCATGCACTCTCTGCAGGCCTGAAGCACAGATCAATAGTTAGTCCTGCAGAAGACTTGCAGATGAGTCTTAATTGCTGTCAGCTGCCTGATCCTCTGAGCGTTTGAGCAATTCTCAGTAGAGAGAAGTTTTTTTTCCTCTTTTTCAAACTGCAGGCAAAGACTCACAGATCTTTAAACTCTCTTTTAAGCTCTGCCTGAGGACGACTGATGAACATTTTCCTGTAGTTAAGCAGCATGAAATGTCAGCACATTACTAAAGCAAACACTAACACCTCCTGATACTGGGTTTGCTTTCGCTTGAAGTGGAATTCATCTTCATTCTCAGTCTTTGTTTTGTATGAAGTATTTAAACAGAAAGTGAAACGAGATGCAGTTTGCACATGAATGATGTATTCACACTGAAAGAAACAGTGGAATGAAATGCAAATTCAGTGCAACACAAGCTATAAGAAGAGCTGTGTACACTGAAGTTCAACACCAAACCAAACCAACAAAACTCACATAAGCAGCAAAGCACTGATAAATAAATTGAGATTAAGCTTTAAATGTAGGTATTTGAATATTAATATTGAATCTGTTTTGCGTGTGTGAGAGTAAGGAGTGCTGTTGCTGCAGAATCTGCCTCTATTTGTTCTCTTTATATATAATTACACTTCATAATTTATTTTTAAGTGTAATCCAAACAAGTTCAACCTGACCCTTCCATTTCCCCCTAATCATATTTTTCTTAACAAACATTAAATTAATCATTAAATAAATGATTTTAATCGTTTGACACAAGTACACAAGTCTCTAAATAATAGGCTTTTTAATAGACTAAGTGAAACTGAAACAGTGGATACAGGGTAACACTTTAGTTTAGGGACCAATTCTCACTATTAACTAGTTGTTTATTAGCATGTACTGTATATTTGTCTGTCTTAGTGTTTTTGGTTATGAGCTAGTTTTCCTGAGTTCGTTCTGTCCACCTGTTGTCTTGTTAGTTTTCTCATTAGTCCCTGTGTTGAAATACCTTGAGTTTCCTCTTAGTCACTGTCTGTCCTTGTTTTCGATTGTGTTTGGTAGCGTGTATTCCTGTTCTCCAGCGAGTTTGATATTAAACAAGTGTTCCTGAACGTTCTTCTTCATTGTGCTGTTGTTTGAGACTACCATTCTGTAACAACTGGCTGTTTATTAGTACTTATTAGGCACATATTAATGCCTTATTATGACCATATCCCTTAACCCAGACCAATACCTCAACTTAACAACTTCCTTACTAACTATTAATAAGTAATAAATTAGGAGGGAAAAACTCTTAGTTAACAGTGAATATGTGATCTAAAGTGTTACTGGACATGTATTTTGGATGTGGTGTATTTTATGCTGTGATGTGTTCAGGTTGAATGGTGGATTGTGTCAGTGGTTTCTCATGCAGCATTGATTCTGACTCTGAGAAAATATAAAGAAGTAATGTTCTTTAACGCTGTGATTCTGTGTACTTTAGTACTGTAGCTTGTCTGTTAGTGTCTCATAGAGTCCAGATGACTTTGCTTTACTCTTAGAGCTGTCCAGAGGCATTCAGCTCTGTTCGGTCAGGATCTTAAGTCACCCCTGAGGTGCTTTATATCTGGACCAAGGCATTCAGTTAGTTTTATCTATAGTTAGAACAGGAGAAAGGAGAATGTAAGTTTGATTTGGGCTAAAAGTTTATTTACCCAGCAGAGCCAGTTACTCTCCAACAATGTAATTTCTACATCAAGAGGACTTAATTTCCCTAACACTGTTTATTTGTTAATAAATGGAGCTGTTAAAAAGTAATTCTGCCTGTGAAAAATTCAGAGTCAGCAAACAAAATAGTGCAGTGGTTTCTGCATCATTGTAAGTAATTGCATTGCTCCAGAGACACTGTATGAATGCAGAGAGAGGAGAAAGCTGGCCCTGATCTCAAGTGCTGAAGAAACTAGAGACATCAGCGGCTTCATCATTATCTCTAAGCTTTACTGACAGTCAACTGCTTGCGGATTCGTCAGCGGAGAGTGTGTTTGACTGATGAAGACCTGTGGACTCAGAGAGGGTGGTCTTCTGTTGACGTGAATGATGGCTTGATTTGCACGCTAAAGCCCTGCTCTTGCTTCAGCCCGCTCTGCTAAAGAAGACCACATCAGAATCATCAGTGTTTATATAGTGAAGCCAAACTCTGCTTCTGAGGTGATCTCGAGAACCTGAGTCTATTTGTCTTGATTCTTTGTTCAGTGGATGACAGTATACAGCAGAGATTCAGGTTTTGATGCCAGGTGATCCAACACAACACAATCATACAAAAACACTGAAATGTACACATATTCCAGTGTACTGAGCACTTGGTTAATGTCTGGGTTCATTTAATTTCTCAAACGCTTTTCACTATACACATTGTTTCAAAGCAGCTCAACCAGATCAATTAGATTGAGATGTATTATTAGTACAGTATATGGTTTTATGTGAGTATGCATTTAGCAGTGATATTGATGATTATGTTCTCAATAGCAAGCAGAACACAAGCCATGTTTTTCCTCGTTACAAGTGTTTCTATATTTAATATAATCTGCATTATATTTTCTTATATAATGAATAGTTTAATTGGAATCTTTAAACTATGTCATTTATTTGTTTGGTCCTGCATTAGACACTTTGACATAAACAAACTCTTCTGGAAACATTAACAAAAACCACTGAGCACAGTTTTTAATAAAGTGATCTGAGGTCCAGACTTGGTGTGGTAGTGTAAAAAATCACCTTCACCAACACATGCAATACATTCAGTGAATGGCAGATGCTCACATGCCAGACTGCTGTAATAGTTAGCAAAAACAAAGAGATTATATGTTTAATGAACTGAAACAGTATCATTTTCAATTTTTTTTTTTTCTTTTTTACATTTATTCAGTTTTGTATTCAGTGTTTACAATGACACTTGCGTTCTCTGTTATACAGCATGTGTATGTCTAATACAGGTGAAAGGTTGTGTGTTTGTCTTAAAGAATTATGTTATGTCCTGTTGATCATCCGGTAGAGCATGCTGCCAGAAACAACAAATCTGTGACAAATTTGATTCCTACGGAGCACACAAACTGATATTTGTATACATTGAAGTTGGCATGAAATTAAAATGTATAATGCATGTTATAGATATTAATGTGAAAAACTGATATGAATGTAAACATCATAACAGGATCTTCCAGTGAATCATCAATCTTCTCTCTGTGACACATGCAGATCTTGTCCTGTCATTTAGTGTTATTAAGCTCCGCCCCTCCGCCCACATCTCAACATCCAATCAACAACAGCCCAGAACCAAGTCCCGCCCTTCATTTATTTCTTTTTCAATCAGATGTATGTCACAATGGTGACTGTAAACGCACAGCATGGACCCTGTTTAGTAGCTGCATTACAGCACACTACAACCCTGTGCTGCAGCTTATCCTCCTTTTGTGGGAGTTTGCTCTGAAACATGCTGAGAGGTTCATGTTAGTATAGAGACAGTCAGCTAGGCCTAAACTGACAATGAAAAATCACAAACCTAAATAGGGTCGCAAATTGCTTTGGAAAAAAGCATCTACCAAATGTATGTCTTTTAAATGACTAGACAGCAAATATGAAGCAGTTTTGAGTTATTGAGATGAATCTTTCATTCAGTGCAATATTGCTAATGTGTGTTTATTGTTTTGCAGCACTTCTTACGACCAGACCACCAAAAGTGCTGTTCCCGTCAGAGAGACAGGCCAGTGTCATAGACGTCCAGCTCGGTGAGTCCCATATACAGACACGCATCCACACCAAACACAGAGACAAACACATGCCCTGTTCTCTCATAAAAGTGTTTTGCTCCAGTCATGAAGAACTTGACAGAAATAAAAATGCTATGTTCCTAACATGTCCTCGACTGAAAGAGTGCATGAAATCAACATGAGGGTTTTGTAGCATGTAGTCCTTCTCTGGCAGCACTGAGTTCATCTGTATGCTCACGTACTCGTATAAACTTATAGCAGATATATGCGTTTAATAAGCAAATAATCTGATATCCTGCTGTTAGCACACAATCTCTTTATTAGAAGTCTTAATTCACACAGATGACAGCTTTACCCAAATAAAACCATCATTTTCACCTCTGGTTTTGCAGGAGTTGGTGAAGGAGAAATAAAGGTGTCTTCAGTGCTTTCTTTACAGCGTTTCAGGGGTGTTTATGTCATCCTGCCCTCTGATAGAAACACTGTTTTTAAAAACTATCCAACAAGCTTATATCATATCAATTCCCTCCATCTAATTTACTTACAGTCACTTTGGATTGTTTTAAAACACTAAAAAATGAAGAATATGGCAAAAGGGTGAATAAGCTGTACTTGGCTCATAAGCACACTTCCATCATCAGCATGTAAACATCTCTCATAAATATCCAGCTGCTGCTGCAGGTTCGTTTGCCCTACATGTTTAGCAAAGCTTAGCAAATGGACAATTAGGAGAGGACGCTGCAAATGTGGCCATGTAATTATTGTGCAAGTGGAAATGGTCTCCGGTGCTGTAATATGCATTTTATTAATTTTAATGATTGCATGAACAAGGAATATTTTCCATTTCCCTGAAAGATCTCTGCACGGCCAACAGAAGCAGCAAAGCAAGCAGTTTCGAAGGGAAGAAAATACTGCCAGCATTACATTTGCATTCATCTGATAAATACCTCTTGAATGAGTTTCAGTATATGTTTAATGAACTTATCTGCTTAAACTCATTCACGTTAGTGCTGTAACCAGTGATGTAGCACCGAAGCGCAACAAAACACAGCATATCTATCTGTGACAGAAGCTTGCCTTTTCCCCCTCAATTGTGTGAAACACAACAAAATGCAGACACACGCTGAAATAGTGTAAGGCTCCCATATAAAAGAGCTATATTTATGATAAACAATGCCAAAATATTCAACTAGTTTTTCAGAAAATAGTGAGCTGTCTACCTAGACAGTGTTTTAAGGCATTATGGGCCAGATTTACTCACAGCTTGTGCCAACACAACTCTCTTTTGGCAGTATTTCTAGATTTCTCTAAAGAGCTGTAATGAACTGGGGTCTCATTTATAAACATTGCGTATGTACAAAATGGGCATGAAGCATGCGTACGCAATTTTCCATGCACATATCGGGATTTATAAAAAATAAACTTGCCATAAATACGTACGCACCGTATGAACATTCTAGACCATGCGTACAAACTCTTTTTCCTGGAGTGACAAAAGTAATAAAGTAAACAACGATTTTAAACTCGATATAGACATTTACATTAAATATTCCACTCTCATTAATGGAGATAAGCACTAAAATTACAAAAAGTCATTATGCAGAAGCTAAACAAAAATTGTATGAATTTAGACACATTTGTAGTGGATGCCCTTTGATCACTTTTCCTGTGGCATGCTATGTTTTAATGACTATAGGTAGGCTACACAACAGTTCATCTTTAAACTAAACTGCAGATCTCATGTTATGGAAAAATATTTTTGAGATGCACGTACGCACAATCTTCCCCTGACTGTAATTTATAAAGGGATTTTTGCGCAGGCTCAAACTTTTGTGCGTACGCAGAATCTACGGAGAGTTTTATAAACGAGACCCCTGGTTGGTTGAGACAGCAGAAGCAGGGTCTGGTGGTGATATCAGCTGGAGCAGACACAGATAAACCAGAGGAAATGACTGAACCCAACAGGAAATCATCCTCTAATCTGGCATCTGTAGTGTGATGATGGTAATGAAAGCACAATATTGCATTAAGCGTTGATTTGAGCTCTGCAGCGTTTGTTACTGTACTCCAGCACATATATAACACACACTGCTCTGTTCCTGTCAAACTCCCCCTCTTTCTTCTCAAAGTGTTTAAAGACTCCTGTCTGGATGCGTTTGTGATGCTCCTCGTCTGACCTCAGGCTGTTGTCAGGAGCAAAATAGCTGGAGATTTTCTCGTATTTAATCTGTCGGCTCCCACTAAATTATAAGGCATTATTTGGTGCGCTGACAGCACGGGAAATGGACTCTGAGTCCTTGAAATGTCAACTATCTCTCAATAAATGAACTGCACGCCGGATGACTCCTTTTAGCGCTGGAGATCTGCAGGCTCTCCACAAGAAGTCCATTTGCTGGCGGTGCAATTAAAGCGTCAGCCAGAAGTGTCTGTTACACAATCAAATTATCTTTACATATTCTGTCCTAGTGACATTTACAGGAGTGAGCCAGCATCTGCTTCACAGAACCAGAGCACAGAAGAGGATGATCAGACAGGAGTTTATGTACAGAAGACCTGGATTAATGACTGCAGTTGATAAAACGAGTGCAAAACTCAATGCAACCACAGAGCAACGAATCATTCGGCCATTCTGGACTCATTGTTTGATCCGACTGCCACATCTCAAGAGATTTTATACAAAATCAGATGAAAAAGAAAAGTGCACAGTAAAACTGGTCATGTGACGAATGTTCATCATTAGAGATTAAATTATCAATTATTAACAGTTTTGTTCAAATGTGCTGGAAATGTTCAAAAAGTACTGACACATAAATTGTTCCACCAAGATGTGTATTTAAAATAAACAATAAATAAAATGACTTTTTGTTTGCATAAACACTAAAACGATAACATTACCAATGATGTCTGGATTTTAATGACAACATGACTGACAACAGTTTATCTACTAGCATGTATGAAATAAAGCTTTGGAAAAGATTCATAAAATGGTAAATCTCACATTTTAGCCTTTAAATAAAGAAAAGGCTTAAGTCAAAATGATAATTGATTAATAAATGATTATATGTATTTTATCTGCTCCATAAATAATTCTAGATACCTTATCTGAATTGTTTAAATGTGTAGAATCCACAAAAGCTTGTTTTTCATCAGCCGGTCAAAATCTACAGCAAGGCATGCAAATCCAGTCTGTTTTTAGTCCAGACAGAAACTGCACACAGGCTGAATGTGAATGTAAGTCTCTGTAAATCCAGTCTCTGACAGCAGGTGGCGCTGATGGAGCAGCAGAATTACAGCTGTTTCCCGTAACCTCCGTGAACACAGCAGCATTGCTTTATTAGGTAACGTTATTACATAGAGCGAAGATGAAAACAAAATGCCATCGAATCTTTTCTGAAGACAGTCAGAACCTTCAGAGGTACATTCATATAATTAATTCATTCATATATTCATTTGCATAATTCCCTTAGCACTCTTTTAAATCCTCCCAGCTTTCTGCCATGTTTTCACACAAAACGAAACTACTCTGCTGCTGTGCGCACGCGAGACGGTTACTTAAACTGTGCTTTATGCTGGACAGCATTTATTTATCCTCAGTTGTACAAATCGCAGTAATCGAATATGGTTTTAATGATAATTAAAATATGGTAATACTAATAGTGGGGAATTTTATCATGATCAATCGTCAACCTGGTAATCGTTCCATCCATATTCATCATTGTAAATCAGTCCAGTAAGTCCGCTGTACTTCCAGCCCTGTTGTTTGAGCAGTGTCTCTCTTCTTTTACGCTCTACCACCTGCTCAGATTCACCGCTGTGACAGTGACGCTCACCTCGGGGTCAGGGGTCAGGGGTCAGGGGTCAGGGGTCGGCCTGCCTGACAGCAGACGTCCAGAGCTCATCATCACCTGTGCTCTGACCGAATCTCTAAACCAGACATGCTCACAGCTTCTGAGAGTTTGGAGGTGAATTGTGCAATTTCTGCACCAAATGAAATGACAAAACTAACTCAATTGTTGGCTTTTATGTGGATAATGTAAGTGCTGAACTCGATGCTGGAGTGTTTCTGGTGCTGTCAGGACATCACTAAAGTGTTCAAAGGCTGTGTGTGTGTGTGTGTGTGTGTGTGTGTGTGTGTGTGTGTGTGTGAGTGTGAGTGTGATTGTGTGTGTGTTTTGTTGCTGCTGTAGGTTGTTCTGGTTGTTTGCTAGGGTGTTGCTCTCTACATACAGTCCCTCCTAGATATGATGTGAAATATCATTCATGCCAGCATGAGCACAGGGTTAAAGGAGTCGTTCACCCAAACATGAAAATGCACTCACTCTCAGGACATCATCTGAGCTGTAGATGAGTTTGTGTTTATGTGTGTATATGTGTTTATAGGAACAGATTTGGAAAAATGTGTCACTGCATCAGTGTCTCAGCAATGGATGCTCTGCAGTGAATGGGTGCCGTCAGAATGAGAGTCCAAACAGCTGATAAAAACATCACAATAATCCACAAGTAATCCACACCACTCCAGTCCATCGGTTAACATCTGGAGAAGAAAAAAACATCAAGATATTTTTGACTAAAAAAGTCCATAATCTACAGTAATGCATTGCTGCCACACACATATTATTTCTTCCACTCAGTTATGTCGTAATAATGAGATATGTCGTTTTAATGACGTCTTTTCTTGTAATAACGAGATGTTTGACAAATAACAGCCAGACAGTATGAAGAAACGTTAATGTGACTAATAATAATAATAATAATAATAATAATTATTATTATTATTATTATTATTATTATTATTATTATTAACCTATTAGAAAATATCTTTATTTATTCCTATTATTATTATTATTATTATTATTATTATTAGCCTATTAGAAAATCTCTTTATTTATTCCTATTATTATTATTATTATTATTATTATTATTATTAATAATAATAATAATAATAATAATAATAATAATAATATTAGCCTATTAGAAAATCTCTTTATTTCTTTTTGTTAGTATTTCGATTTGTTGTTAAATCAAACTTCAGTCATTCAAATAAAGACGTATTCCAAGCCCAGAGTCGATTATAAATGAGTCATGGGTCTGAGTGCAGTTATTGGATAGCACTATATTGTAGACAGATTGGAGATTAATCCTAATAAGCATGCTGCTACAATTAAAACCATTACATTAAAATACATTTAAAACAGTGTATTTCAGCAGCTTAAGCAGCGTGCAGATCCTCGTTTATGTCAGACTGTGATGACAGCAGCGCGGACAATCGCTTATCACTCACATAATGAACCATGTATCTATTATAACGGGAAAACATACCGTTTTTATGACATATGACGTTATTATGAGAAAAAAGATGTCGTTTTAACAAGATGTCATTTTAACAAGAAAACATCTCATTATTACGAGAAAAGATATCGTTAAAACGACATATCTCATTATTACAACATAATTGAGTCGAAAAAATAATATGTGTGTGGCAGCAATGCGTCACCATAATAATCCATAATAACTCTTCCTCCAGTGAAAAAGTGTTCTGGTCTGAATCAGGAGAGAAATCTGCACAGATCAAGCAGCGTTTACAAGACAAAACAGCTCTAAACAAATATGTGGCTGGATTTTGATAACAGGAGATGCACTTTTTCACTGGAGGAAGCGTTATTATAGATTATAGGCACATATTTTAGACATTAAAAACATCTTCATGATGGATTTGTCTCAGATTTTATCTTCTCCAGATGTTAACTGATGGACTGGAGTGGTGTGGATTATTGTGATGTTTTTATCAGCTGTTTGGACTCTCATTCTGACGGCACCCATTCACTGCAGAGCATCCATTGATGAGACACTGATGCAGTGACACAATTTTTACAAACCTGATGAAGAAACAAACTCATCCTGATCTCAGATGACTGGAGGGTGAGCACATATACAGTTAATTTTCATTGTTGGGTTAACTATTCCTTTAAAGACAAATCCCTAAACCAATTCAATACAAATAATGAATGTTTAAATACACTCACTTCAGTCTCACACTGTTGGTTAGAACTTGAACTGTCAAAACATTCAAACAAACAACCATTGCACTTATTATTTTTGAAAAAAATAAATGAATTAAAAAATAAATAAATCAATAAATAAAACTATAGAAGGTAGTGTGATTATGACTACCTGAACATGAACAGAAGACCTGTAACAGCAGCTCCTGTAAAGTGAGACATTGTTTCATATTTGTGGTTTATGCTGTTTTTCTCATGCATTACAGGCCCATAATGTTACAAACGAAGACAAAATAAGTAATATATGACATGAGCTCAGAGAAAATCATTTTCAAATCAATAACATCAATAATATTTTCATTAACATTTTATTCCTAACAAAACAGACATTTGCATATGAGAACTGAACTAGTCTGACGTTCATGTAAAGCTGTCATTACCACACTGTGTCTGATCAAATACCACAGTATTTACTGGTTATTACATCTGTCTCTTTCTTTTCAGTAGATTCTTTCTGACCCTCACACAAATATTAAAAATGAACTTGAAATATATCAGCATTTCTGGCTGGTTTGGCTCGGAGCATTTCTGTTTCACACAATGTTTGATTCGGCTGTGACTGAAACACCACTGCTAATTCAGGACAGAGTTACAGTCATACACCTTAAAGAAAGCTATAAACACGTGCTCAGAAATCTCTACTGGATCCATGAGGCTGTTTCAGCTCTTCTTTGTTTAGATTCTGTTTTCTGTTTGATCTTCTTAAACAAGCTTTGACTTCAGTCCAATGAACTAAAGCAGTATTTTCATCATTAGATCATGGTTCTCTCAGTCTACTCAGACTTAAATGAATGTGAACATTGTTTAGATTATTCAGAGTTGATCCTGACCTGTGTGTGCTGGAAGCATGTATTTTATGCACAAGAATCTTCTGCAGTTTCTTCAGCTGAATTCCATGTTGCCGTACAGTGAGCCTGAGATGTTCTGGATCTGATTCCTGATAAAGTATTCAGCACTAAACATCGCGGCCGTTCATTTGCATCTCCTGCCGTTTTCTCTCTCTTAAAAGCTGTAATTGCAGGCAGAGGAAGCTCTCGACAGCCTGTGCTGCTAATGCTGCTGAAAGCCCTGAAGGGTTTTTACACATGATTTGCATATAATCAGCATACGTGAGAACAGTGGATCAGTGCAGTAAATAAAGCAGTGTTATTCAGCAGGTAATGGCAGTGAGTTTACCGATCACTCCTGCTGCACAGAATCAGCTGTTCGGTCGATGAAGAGAGGAGTGTGAGAATGATCACCTGAAGGATTCAGAGCTGTAAACACTCGCTTCTGACTCCACATCATCATTAAAAGCTGTGTGAGTGTGAGTGAGTGTGTGTGTGTGTGTGTGTGTGTGTGTGTGTGTGTGTCCACTATCTGTGGGCCCAAACCGGAGGAGTTTAAAGAGGAGCAGTGGAAATCCACCAGCACCACGCGTCTTTCTGTGGGAAACAGGTCACTGCTCTTTAGGCGTCTGAGAATAATGATGAGGATGTGTGAAGGCAATGCTTTACATAAGGATTGCTCCACTTGACATTTAAATTAAAACATTCATTATGTAAATATTATGTAAAGTGTGCTTGGGTTTTCGAAAGCTACTATATAAATAAAACATTATTATCATTATTGTTATTATTATTGTTGTTGTTGTTATTAAAATTATATAAATTATATATTTATTTTAAAACCCAATGAAACCTACATAAATAAGCTACAAAGATGACATTACTAAGAACTTTCCTATATGGCAAAAAAAAAAAAAATATATATATATATATATATTTTTTTTTTTTTTTTTTTTTTTTGTGGCCAAAATATATTTGAAATATATGCTAAATATATGTTGCAAACAGTGAAGCTCAATGAAATATATTTTTGAAATATGTTCAGTTTCAACCTTCAGATACCAAAATTATTTCTAAATGTATTTCTGTAGCAAGAAAATGCATCTTCTTGGACTGAAATATATAGAGGTCCAAATATATTATTACAATGCTTTTAAAAATGTATTTATATATTTAAAATATATTTACAAAAATATACAAATAATGGGCAAGAATATATTGGTAAAAAATGTATTTACGTGTATATATATCATCCCAAACTCCTTTTAAATATAAAATAAGAAATTAAATTAAAAAGCATATTCAGCTGTAAAAATGTACAAATGTTTTTTGTTGTTGTTGCTGTTGTTGTTTTGTTTTTTGTTTTTTTTGTTTTTTTTTTAGATATGCAAATGTACTTATCGACACTTGTGGCACTTTGGTCCAAGACAATGCACAGCTATTTTCATGTTGATAGGACAAATGGTTGCATAGTTATAGCCATGTTTATGTATTTTCCCTCTTATAGCGCCACCAAGTAGCCAATCTCCGAGATTTTTTTCCTGTGACCTCAGCTTGAGCTCTTACATAAGTGTTCCGAAGATATCTCATTCCGTTCAGTAGTTATAGGCATTTTACTAAAAATGGCTCTGCCCCCTTCAAACGTTTTGGCGTCCCTTTGCGACAGTAAGTCGAAAGTTCCACTTTTTTTTTTTGATAATTATTGATATTCACTCTCCAGAGAATCTTTCTGCACTGGTTCGGTTCCGATCAGGCGAAAAACCTAGGACTAGTTTGCAAAAGTAGGTTTTTCAAAAAATGCTAAATACCCGAAAATTTTGCTCACGATTGAATCTGAGGCATGTGTGTTGTCCGGCATGAGCCAAGGATTCCAAAGACATAAGACACTTGAGCCTGCGACTGATGGTTTAGGAGTTACGAGCGATGTCGTACTTTCGATCGCTGTAGCGCCCCCGTCAGGCCGATTGGGCCGCGCTTCGGCAGTGTGAGTACTACCATCCCTCCAAGTT
Organism: Spinibarbus caldwelli; assembly: GCA_039654775.1. NCBI lineage: Eukaryota > Metazoa > Chordata > Actinopteri > Cypriniformes > Cyprinidae > Spinibarbus > Spinibarbus caldwelli. The sequence continues at coordinate 30,738,274 of CM077247.1, read as the reverse complement.
TCAAGTCTCTACGACTTACGGTTTGGTCTGCATGATCAGTTTTACATGGAAACCGCTCATCTGTGACCATTCTAACAATTACAATACGGTTTCAGCGCTAGGCGCTTGAACTCCTAATAATTAGTATAAATTAAAGCTAATTAATATATATTAATGTCTAATAAAGCTAGGTTACTGCCTTTAATTCAGTATTCCCTGTGACCTAATCTAAAGTGAGAACTATTTACTTCTGATAACCATTAACAACTGCTTTACTACTGGTTTAAATACAAATACATTTGTTACGAATGGTTGACAAGTGGTTAACAAAGGATAATAAAATATTATCTAATGCTTTATGTAATAACTTGTTAACTGCCATGACAATGAATGCAGAACTCTATCTGCACATGACCTGATTAGAGACAACAGTTAGTGAATTCAGTATGAATCAGTAGTTTGCTCTGTAAGTGTTGCTGATGTTCAGCAGTGCTGCTCTGTGAGGAGTGGGCTCATCACACCAGACTGAGAGTCTGAGAGAGCTTCTTTCTCTGACCTTTGATTGCTTTTAAAGGGAAGTCTTGGCCTGATTTGAGCACAGCGGTGCATTAGTCCTGACAGAGCAGCGGTTTGTGTGTTTCTCTCTGATATCCGTCCCTTCACACACACTTTAGAGGCTTTTCTTTCTGCAGGTCATCTGCTCACGTGTTTGAGTGAAGGAATGAGCATTATTTCTGTGATTTGTTTGTTTGTTTGACGCTGACGGCTGTCTGTTGTGCTTGTGTTGGTAGGCATGCGTCTGGTGCTGGACTGCAGGGCTTTCTTCGGCTACAGCGGGGATTCCAGACCCATCATCTACTGGATGAAGGGAGATAAGTTCGTGGAGGAGCTGGAAGGACACATCCGAGAGAGTGAAGTCAGGTACTGCTGTTACTTGAGTTAAGAGCAATAAAGAAGAACAGAGCGGCATTATATAACACACTCACAGCCTGATGATCGCTGAGCACACAGAGACCTCTAGTGGACAAAACGTGCTCATCTGCTGTCATTCACACACAGCTGCACCAGAAAAAACAGATGAGACAGTGTTCAAGTGTGCACTATACATTACTGTCTGCAATACAGTATCATATACAAAACACTACACCAGTGGTCTTCACTATTTTTTTCATGTGAGCCGCACTTATAGGACAAAGTCAATAGGAGAGACACTTTTACCACAAAGTATCAAAAGTTACATCCGGTCATAAATAGGATGTCTGCATATCAACCTGTCATCCCTGAACATACAGTATGCAGTGCAATACAAAGGAGGTTACTTTTAAAAGTTATTTAATTTTAAAGTTATTTATTTAAAGTTGTTTGCTTCTACATTAGCCCATCATGTATCTAACCAGCCAAGAGCACATTCTGTGTTAAGAGCTGGAAAGATTGCCAAAACAACTCAATGTCATGGACGTAAGGGCAGAGCAACTTTAAATATCTTTCTAGTCTATATTTCCATCTTGGGTAGATTTTAAATATAAATGATTTGTAATAGAGCAGACACTGACTGTTGTTCATGTATTTATGTCCTCATGCAGACGCTGAAAACACTGCATGCTTCAGTATGTGTGTAGTAAACGAAACCGCACGTCTGTGCCATTCGTTCATAAAGAAACACGCAGGATTCATATTTAAATGGTATTTTTGCAGCTTAATATTTACAGATACTAGTCCATATCGCAATTTGATTTAAGTGTAATGACCTACTTTTGATTAATTCATCCAAACTTTGACAAATTCCGTGACATTCCACGTTATACAGTAAATTCTGGTTTTATGACTGAATTCCGTGATTCCGTCTGCGTTTTCTGCATCGTGGAAATCATAAAGCCCTAATTATAATGGGTTCTATTGTCTTTTGTCGCGTCACACTGCGATGCTTGCGTACGGTTGGTGTAGACACGGTGTGAGTTTTTTAATGGGTTATGTTATAGCCCTGCTTGTTTATAATGTTTTTATGAAATCTCTGTATTGATCATATCATCGTATTATTTACTGCCATGCGAGCCACAAATTAAAGCTTGACGAGCCGCGCAATGAGTAACACTGCACTACACTATACAGTCATTATACAGTACAGTGCAGCGTATACCTAAGACACAGTGAATAGTGGTAAACAAACTGATTGATTGATTGATTGATTGATTGATTTGAGACACTAATTTGTCTATACACTATAAACAGTTTAAACAATTTAAACAATTAAACAGTTTAAACAATTAAAGTTGGTCTGCACTTTCATCAAACATAATATAATTTAATAAAACCAGGGTTATAATAGTTAACTAAACTAAAACTAAAACTATACAAAACATATTAGTTGAAATAAAACTAAAATAAATAAATAATAATAATAATAATAATAATAATAAACATTTAATTGAAATAAAAATAAACAAACTGAAATGAAATAAAATATATAAAACATTTTTTTCAGCTAGTTGGCAAGGTAACATTTCTCATTTTCATTTAGTTTAATGATGTATTAAAATAACTAAAACTAAAACTTAATAATAAAAATAACAAACTAAACTAAACTAAAACAACTAAAACTAAAAATTAATAATAAAAAACTATACATATTAACAATAATAATAAAAATGGCAAACACAAAATTACTTAAACTTGAACTAGATTTAAGATGAAAATGAAAATAGAAAATTTAAAAAATACAATTCAAGATATTTATAAAAAGTATGATAGCATTTCAATGACACTAAAATAACACTGAATATATCATAACATATTTGTCACGAATCTGGTCTATGAACTTCCGTTCACTCACCACCAGAGGTCACTCAGTCACTACATGGACTCTTGCACTACACTACTGTTGCACGTCATCTCCAGACTACATTTCCCAGCAGCCATTTCACTAATCACACACTCACACCTGAGACTGATCTCACAGCTGATTCCCATTACACCCCTTATATAAACCATGGACTTCCGTTCACAGATCGCCGAGTATTGTACGCAAATATCCTAGTGATAGCTACCCTACGAAGCCCTCTTAGTTGTCTTAGTCTTGCCTTGCCTTGCCTTGCCTTGCCTTGCCTTGCCTTGCCTTGCCTGTCTTCCCGTGTTTGATTCTAGCCCGTGTTTCCTGGATTAACCCTTGCCTTGGCATTCGGACGCTGTTTGCACCTCGTTTGGATTATTGCTCGTGTACCTGGATTATTGCTCTGCCTTGCCCCATTGGATATTGTTCGCCGATCGTCGACCCACGCTTGTTCTAGGATTACTCTTCGTCTTGTCCCTGCCATACCTGTTTGCCGTTGTTTGACCCTGCCTGTGATTTGACTATGTTTCTAAATAAAAGCTTGCATATGGATCCGCACGTCTCACGTCTCATCAGCCCCGTTACAGAATACTCGGCCTCACAAGGATCCAGCAGTTTTCTAAACGAACATTTGTCAGGTATGGACACCACAAGAATTTTGTTTGCCCTTAAACAAGGCCCACGATCACTGGAAAACCATATTAGAGAGTTTTTAGCCATCGCACACTATTCAGATTTACCGGATATTATCTTAATAGAGATTTTCTGCGATGGCATAAATCAACCGCTCAAGTCTAAGCTTAGACGCGAGGGTCCGCGTTCATCACTCGCTCATTTTATGGATTATGCTTTGTTGACTGTTGGCTCTTTGTTCACTGTGGGTTTCGCGGAGGAAGAACGCGACACCGCATCCGTGACTGAAATGGCGGCTGCACAGGAGCGCGCTCACATAATGGCGGCCACAGCAACACCCCGTCATGCCATTGCTGCCAATCACGAGTCAAGTCACGTCACTGCTGATCGTCCAGAGTCCCAGCACGTCACTGCTGATCATCCAGAGTCCCAGCACGTCACTGCTGATCATCCAGAGTCCCAGCACGTCACTGCTGATCATCCAGAGTCCCCTCCACCATCCTATCAAGGGAGCCTGTCATCAAGCGTCAGAGGTTGGTATCCAGCGTGGAGGATCCATCGCTGGTGTCAGCACGCACAGCTGGTATCCCCAAACCTAATCACTCTAGTCCTCCTTCTCATGAACTCATTCCCCTATCTGCAGCACTTCCCGTATGGGGGGTTGCTTTATGGGGTATCTGGGCCGCATACACCACCGCCGATTTGCTAGAGGCTGCAGCACCGTCTACAACATCTCCAGAGGTGGCGGCTTACGCTGCGGAACCTCCCAAGGTAGCGGTGCTCGCTGCTGTGCTCCCAGAGGCCATGGTGTCCACTGCAATCTCTTCAGAGGTGGCGGCGCCGGCTGCAGAACCTCCCGAGATGGCGGCACTTGCCTCAGTTCCTTGTACGGTGGTGGCGCCCAGTGAGGAACTCTGTGAACTGTCTGTTCCAGCCGAGGAGGCCATTATTGAACTTTCGTCCTGCCCTGTCACGGCTAAGAAGGCCGTCTGTGAATCCTTGTCCTGTCCTGTCACAGCCAGAAGGGCTGTCCCCGAACGCTCAGCCTTATCTGTCACTTCTGAGGATACAGACTGTGAATTTCCTGACTGTTTTTTGCTGCGGCTACAAGGGCCGTTCAGGAACTCTCTTCCCTACCTGTGACTGCCAAAGAAATCATTAATGAACTGTTTGTCTGTCCCCTTCCCTCCAATGCATTTATTTATGGACTGCCTGCCCGCTCAATTGCCACCAGGGAAAATATTGATAGACCTCCCATGTTCCCTGCCTCAATCCTTGGGTCTGTGCATGTTTTTCCTCTTTCTTGTGTCTCAGTTTTCCCTAGGTCCCAGTCCCTGCTGTGGGTTCCTGATCCGTTGTGGTGCTCTCCTGATCCGCCGTGGAGATCTTCTGCCTGGTCTGCTCCGCCCTGGAGGGCTCCAGTTCCGTCTGCTTCACCCTGGAGGGCTCTAGTCCTGTCTGCTCCGACCCTGGAAGGGTCCTGCTTCGTCTGCTCCGCCGAGGTGGTCTTCTGCTCCGGTCTGGTGGTCTTCTGCTACGTCTACTCCAGTCTGGTGGTTTTCTACTCTGCCGTGGTGCCCTTCTACTCAGGTCTGGTGGTCTACCGCTCCATCTGTTCCACTCTGGAGGTCTTCTGCTCCGCACTGGTGGGCTCCAGTCCTGTCTGCTCCGCACTGGTGGGCTCCAGTCCCGTCTGCTCCGCCCTGGTGGGCTCCAGTCCCGTCTACTCCACCCTGGTGGGCTCCTGCTCCATCTGCTCCACCCTGGTGGGCTCCAGTTCCGTCTGCTCCGCCCTGGTGGGCTCCTGCTCCGTCTGCTCCACCCTGGTGGGCTCATCTTCCGTCCTGGTCTCCGGCTCCGCCCTGGCTTCCTGCTCCGCCGGCTCTACCTCAGTTCCCGGTCTTCCCACTTCCACGTGGACCTGGACCTCCGTCCCTCCCCCTGTTCCGCCTCCGCTCCACCACCCTCCTGGATTGTACTGAGTGTGGAGCGTCTGGAAGCCGCTCCTTGGGGGGGGGGGCTCTGTCACGAATCTGGTCTATGAACTTCCGTTCACTCACCACCAGAGGTCACTCAGTCACTACATGGACTCTTGCACTACACTACTGTTTCACGTCATCTCCAGACTACATTTCCCAGCAGCCATTTCACTAATCACACGTTCACACCTGAGACTGATCTCACAGCTGATTCCCATTACACCCCTTATATAAACCATGGACTTCCGTTCACAGATCGCCGAGTATTGTACGCAAATATCTTAGTGACAGCTACCCTACGAAGCCCTCTTAGTTGTCTTAGTCTTGCCTTGCCTGTCTTCCCGTGTTTGATTCTAGCCCGTGTTTCCTGGATTAACCCTTGCCTTGGCATTCGGACGCTGTTTGCACCTCGTTTGGATTATTGTTCGTGTACCTGGATTATTGCTCTGCCTTGCCCCGTTGGATATTGTTCGCCGATCGTCGACCCACGCTTGTTCTAGGATTACTCTTCGTCTTGTCCCTGCCATACCTGTTTGCCGTTGTTTGACCCTACCTGTGATTTGACTATGTTTCTAAATAAAAGCTTGCATATGGATCCGCACGTCTCACGTCTCATCAGCCCCGTTACAATATTAAAGTTAATAAGGTTATATAAAGCTAAAATACTGGATTCAAGTTCAGTAAGTTTGCATTTTAAGTAAGTTAAACCGAGCCTTAACATCATATTATAGTGATGAAGAGCTTTGTCTAGAAAAAGATCTGGACTCCAAAACAAGTGACAGATGAAACTTCAACCAAGAGAACATTAATCACTCTAATGCTGAGATGAAACATAACAAAATATATAATCACAAACACTACACAGGGCTAGAACATGATTAGTTATGTCATCAAGTGGCCATGCTTTGACCAAAAACAGTTCATCATCAGTGATCAAACTGAGCCGATGGACCCTAATCACCAAACACCACACTGTGAGCTCTTCTGGCCTAGAAATGAACCCACTGTATGTTTTGTCAACTTTTCTGACCTTTAAGATGTGTTTGTGCAACAGGTGGAAGAACCAAAACTGACTGTTACAGTCGGTATTAGTCCATTTTCATTTATGTTTATATTATTTTATGTTTATTTTTATGTTAAGAAAGTGAGAAAAATATATAAACCCAAACGTTTGTAGACAAATGTGTAAATGTTTCAAATATTTATGTGTAATATATAACAAAATGTGTAAAAAGAACAATGCACAGTTCCTATACAAGGCTCAGTGCTGAGTTTTTTTAGATGTTTTTTGTTTGTTTGTTTGTTTGTTTGTTTTGTTTTTTTTTTGTTTTTTGTTTTTTTGGCCCATGTAATCTTGTATTCTAATAAATATTGTGAAATATAGATAAATGAAGAAGAAGAAAAAAATCTATATATAACAGGACAAATATACAAATGAAACAATCAATGCTTTAAGTTTTTCAGATCTAACAGTAGGACTGAAATACAAAATACTATAATGTAGAAATTTAATATAGATTAATCCTTCTCACAGCTAAATACATTACTGAGTCAAGAGCAAACCTGAGTGATTTTTTTTTTCTTTTGTTCTTAGACAGCAGACAGCAGCAGGTACATTAAGCTGCTGTCACTTTAAGACTAGATGCACTGATCAGAACTTCTTCTAGCTGTTTACAGTCATTTAAGTTAATGTTGTGTGTATATGTTCATTAAAGCATGATAAGGTGCAAAAGACAATCATCTTATCATTTAAGCATGGCCAGCATCCTCTGGAGAGTGATGAGACGGAGGAGGTTTTTGGAGAAGGAGCTGCTCTTGTTTCTTGTAGGTGTCTGAGCAGGAGGTCCGGAGATATCTTCTTTATGGTTTTTCCTTCTTCTGGAGTCAGAGCTGCTGTACACACGCTGATGGATGATGTTCACTCACCATCTACAAGTTTCTGACGGACTCTGAATTTCCTTGTTCCCTGAGGAACTCAAATCGTTGATATCTTTTCTAATAAGCAGATTTGAGTTACGTTGATGTATAATAGCGTTGCTAATATCAGAGACTTTAGTGAAGAGTTGCCTGTTGAAAGTGTTCAGGTGTTTGGTGTGTGTGAGTGTAACAGTTATTTCAATAGTTTTTGATGCATTAGGGTTAAACCTGGAATTGTCAGGACTATGGACCTGTCTGTGTGTGTTTCTCCCTCGTGTTGATTGTTAATTTTTTTCCAGGTGTGTCTCCTTAGTTCCTTGATTGTCCTGTCTTTAAAAGCCCCAGTCCTTTCAGTTAGTGTTTGTTGGTTTTTGAATGTCTTCATGTGCTCTATGTTCCCTATATGGATTATTAAAGACTCTCAGTTTGTGAATTCTCCGTGTCTCCTCGTTCCTGGCTCCAGCGTTCGTGACAGAAAGACCAACCAATACACTTACCTCCGTGTCCACCCTCCATTTTGTTTACTGTTTTCTATCAGTGTTTTTGTTTCCGTTGTGTTGCCCCATGGATCCCCTCATCCGGCCCGAATTCCTCCTCCTCCTGCTGGAGCAGGAGGACCGATCTCTCGAGGACCATACACGACTGTTCCTGATGTTAGCTAACGCCACCAGCTACCCGGACGACGCGCTCTGCGCATTCTATAATGCTAGCTTGAACACCGCGTGCAGAGCGCTGTCGTCCGAAGATGGTCCTCGAGAGGGACACTGGCCTTCGTGGAGTGGACACTGGCGAGGCACGGATCCCCGTTCACCGTCTGTGCTGAGGGGGATCTCGCCAGTGCCACTCCTGACCCAGAGCCCAGCCCACCAACTCCCCGCGGTGCGGAGCACCAGCCCGAGCCCACCGATGACGGAGAGCCATTTCCCGCTACGATCCACAAGCCAGCGCCAAGCCGAGCGACTGAGCGGAAGATCGTCCCGGAAGTTGAGCTCAACACGTCAGATCAGGTGCGAGAGCCAGCGACAGTGTCCATCATGAGGGAGCCAGCCATGGACGTAGTGAGCGCGGAGTGGAGCTCGGCCCCCTGCACCGCGGCTGAGGGTGAGCTGATTATACATCTGGGGCTGCTAGACTTTGAAGGGGATCTGTTGGACTGGGAACATGATCTGGAGGTCGACGCTTCCCCTATCCTCTCTCCGTCTCCGCTGGTTCCAGCCAGCTCCGCTCCTCCCAAGCGCCTCCCTGTGCCCGCTTCCCGAAAGCGTCCTCCAGAACCCGCGCCTCCAGAGTGCCCCACAGTGTCGGCTCCCATTCCTGAGTTAACCCCTGGAAGCCCGGAGGCTCTCAATTGCCCGCCCTCCCACCCGCTCCTGCCTCCTCCACCACCGCTGTCATCTGGCAGCCCCTCTGCTCGCCCTCAGCCCTCCATCAGTGCGGTGCAAGCTCTGCGGGTCTACCATCCTCCATCGCCGTGGCTGGAGAACCCCTCACCTCCACCTCCAGCCTCCGAGGCCCAGACTCCACCTCGGCCCGTAGACCCAGCGGCTCCACCTCGGCTCCTAGCTCCCTCGCCTCCACCGTCATCCATCGATCCACCAGCTCCACCGGGCTCCCTCGTCCCTCCGGCTCCGCCTTGGTCGGGCATCGACCCGCCATCGCCTCGGGACTCCTCTCCTCTGGCTGCGCCTCGTCACTCCGTCCCACTGGCTCCGTTGGGCTCCTTCCTCCCTCCAGCTCCACCTTGGTCCTCAGTCGCTCCGGCTCCGCCTCCGCCTCGGTCACCAGAGCCCTCGGCTCCACCCTGGCTCCCCGGATCCTCGGCATCCCCCTGGCTCGTCGGCTCTCCGTCTCCACCTCGGGCTCCGCCACCACCTGCTTCGCCACCGTTGGTCGGCCCCTTGGAGTCGGCGGCCATCCCTCCTCCATGGCTCCTCCCTATGTCGGCTCCACTATGGGCCATCATCATGGCTGTGGCCTGGGTCCACCTGGGCTCCTCCTGCTCCGGATCCCTCCTGTCTCTTCCCTGGCTCCTCCCTCCTTCGTCGCCTCCCTGGTCTCTGTCAGCCGGCCCACTCCCGGGGGTTCGTCCTCAGCCTGAGCCTCCTCCTTAGTTCCCGCCCGCCCCTCCTCTTTGGATGTTACTACGGTGCGAGGACGCACCTTCCGGGAGGGAGCGTTATGTCAGGACTATGGACCTGTCTGTGTGTGTTTCTCCCTCGTGTTGATTGTTAATTTGTTTCCAGGTGTGTCTCCTTAGTTCCTTGATTGTCCTGTCTTTAAAAGCCCCAGTCCTTTCAGTTAGTGTTTGTTGGTCTTTGAATGTCTTCATGTGCTCTATGTTCCCTATATGGATTATTAAAGACTCTCAGTTTGTGAATTCTCCGTGTCTCCTCGTTCCTGGCTCCAGCGTTCGTGACAGGAATACGCTACACGATTTTTGCCCCGATTTTACAGTCTGAACAAGTTGACGCTAGTTGAGGAAAGTCAGAGCCAATCTCCAGATTACAGTTGACAGATTCCACAGAAAACCGCATAGTGTATGATGCCCAGTTTTCCTTTGTCACCATTTACAAAGTCAGTAAGTGCATGATGCCTAGTGTTTTAAAAATCTGTTCAGATTTTAAAAGTCATGTAGTATATTACAGCCTTTACTGGTTCAGGTTTGTCTGCTTCAGGCCAGTACTGTAATTCATTATTTTTGTTTATTAAACTGAGAAGTGTGGTGTCACCTGCATATGTTATGGCAGGCCAACGGGGCGTCCATGTCGACAAACTCAACCGAAGGAAAGTATGAGTTTGAGGAACCCAGGGAGAATGTAGAAAACATTACTGATAGCAAAGGTTTCCCACAGTCAGTGAAAACCTGGAAATATCAGGAAATCAAGGGCAGTTTGACTAGACCTAAAACCCACTCCTAAACACTCCTAAAATCATGTGGAAATCCAGTCCAGAAGACTAGACTCTGTTAGAGCAGCAAAAGAATGGTGAATCCCTGTTGGTGTAATTGTCTATAAAGTCTATGTTCTATTGAGTGATGTCTAGTCTATATAGTAAGCACTCATTTCTTGGCTAATGAAGTTGCACTGCTGGGAAATCATGCCGATGATAAAGTAACAGGGTTGTCCATAGTTATGTGACAAAAACTTTGGACTACTTCCAATTTACTCATTTCAAATTAAGTTATGAATGAGCTTTTTTCCCTCCCAAAAACCACACAAACAGATGGTCTGAAGTAATTCTGCATCTAATCCTAGTGTGACGCGCCATTAAACTCAGCAGGAATCAGAGCTCCAGCAGCAGAACAGGCCTGACTCATACTCACATATCCATCAGCTGAACATGGACACACACACACACATACACACACACACACACACACAGAGTTATATATACACACTCACACACAGTATATTGTTAGGGCAGTGATGTGTGACAGGTGTGCATGTGGACATATCTTGAGTTATTACTCTACAGAGTGCAGGTGAAAGAAGAAAAACTGTTCTTGGAAAGTACATTTCAGTGAGTAGCTGACATTACATGTGACAGCTAAAGCCATCTGCTAATTATTTTCTCTGAGGACATGCTCAATTATAAATAAAAAAAAAAAAGAAAGAAAGAAAAAAGCAACGGTACAGATATTTAGGTAACACTTTAGAATACTGTTCCTTCATTAACAAACAACTACAAAGAAACAAATGACTAATGCACTGTTAACATTCTAGTAACTACTATTAACTAACAAGAAACTCTGATTAGTGATTTAGAAAGTAATAGTGCTCAGTTGAAACTGGTAGTTCACTATTAGTAATCAGTAACTAAACTATTTTTTTTTTCATATCTCCCAGAGAACTACTAAGAACTACTGTATACAGGTTCATAATTAATGTGAATTATGCATAATGTATAATTAATTGTAAAGTGAAGATCATGGTAACCCACTAGTAATGACTCAAGTATTACCAGCTTCTTCTAAAGGAACTATTAATTATTTGGATCAGTATTCTAAAGTGAAAAGAATGACAACTCCCTAATATTGGCTGATGTCATTGTAAGCTTTTGAGATATAAGGTTTGGATAGTAATGACCAGTACCAGCACTCCATATACGCAGAGTACGCAGTTTGCATTGGGCACCAGCTTCCAGAGGGGCACCATCCCAGTTGCTCAAAAAAGAAAAAAAAAAAAAAAAAAAAAAAAATCCTTCCTTCTATATTAGTTTTAAAATATACATAAATACTATCTTTAACCCAAACGTGGACATCACAACCCTTACAAAAATTAACCATGGTTTTATCGTAGTAAAACTAATTAATTTCTTTTGTGTGATTTCTGAATGCTTTGGACTATAAAATCAATCAGACAACTGTATTAATAAAATCATAGCTATAGATAATTGTCTAGAGCTACAGTTGTAATTTATAAATAAAACAATTTAATTACAATTATTGATCTATTTACTTTTATATTTTATTAAAGTATAAAAGTTCTATTCTGACCCCTATAGTAGGTGTTTTTTTTGTTTGTTTTTGTTTTTTTTCTGTTGTTGTTTTTTTGTTTTCGTTGTTGTTGTTGTTTTAACTTCCATAATATGTAAGGGAGGGAGCACAACAATACAATCCTGATAGGGCACCCATTTAGCCAGCAGCGGCCCTGCTAATGACTCAAGTGTTACTACATCCTTCTAAAGAAATTATTAATTATTTGGATCAGTATTCTAATCAGTAATCAGTAACTGCTATTTTTTCATACCTCCCAAGAACTACTGTATACAGGTTCATAATTAATATGAATAATCCATAATGTATAGTTAATTGTAAAGTGAAGATCATGGTAACCCACTAGTAATGATTTCAGTGTTACCAAATCTTGCGAAATGAATTACTAATCAGAACCATACGAAAGCCTCAAAAGTTTACAGTGATTTCAGTAATAACTAGAGAGTTATCATGATCTTCACTTTAGAATACTTATCCAAAAAATGAGTTATTCCTTCTGAAGAAACTGGTAATACTTGAGTCATTACTAGTGGGTTACCATGATCTTCACTTTACAATTAACTATACATTATGGATTATTCATATTAATTATGAACCTGTATACAGTAGTTCTTGGGAGGTATGAAAAAATAGCAGTTACTGATTATTAGCTAATAGTGAACTACCTCATTCAACTAAGCATTATTACTTTCTAATTAATTAATCAGAGTGTATTGTTAGTTACTAGAGTGTTAATATTGCGTTACTCATGTGTTCTTCTGTAGTTATTGATTAATGACAGAACAGTATTCCAATAGTGTTACCAATATTTACATTGTTACAAAAAAAAAATCTATTTCAAATAGATGCTTTTAAAAATTGAGTAATAGCATAAATAGATGGAAATGGAGTAAACTGTAAGAATATTTCACAATATTTCTGTTGGGATTGTATTTTGAAACAATTAAATGCAGCATTAGAGAGACTTCTTTCAGAAATATTAAAAGAATCTCATATCTTTTTTCCCCTAAACATTTGAAAGATTTTCTGTTAGGTTTAAGGTGTGTTTACAGTTATCTGTATGTACAGTAAAACAATCCATGTTTATGGTATGTCCCCATTAAGACTGTTAAATACTGTAAAACAGATGTCCAGATGAGGATAGTAGCCCAGTGTTAGATGTGTGCTAACGGTGTCACAGATGAGATCAGGCAAACACAGAAGATCATCAGTAATCAATGTGCTGTTGTTTCAGAGATCTGTAACATAATTCCTCTGATGTTTCATCGGTCAGCTGTTATCCATGCTCATCTTCCTTTTATGATGTCTGCTTGAAATGTATGAATTTCAGGTGGATAATGTTCGTCAGTTTCACACAGAGATGCTGCTTTCTTCCTGTTTCACGTAGAAAGTATAAAGAATAAAGAATTCCAACCTGCAGAAAAAGCGCTTGGTTTAATGTCACAACTGACTGGAGAATAATAGAACTATTTCTGGTGTTTATTGTAACTTTAGTAAGTTTTGAAAGGATGACATTTCAAAAGATGGAACTGATCTTTTTCAGTGCTTTCATTTTTGCTAGAGCATAGAATGACTGTTTATGAAATATCAGTATGTATGCTAGTAATATTTTAATGGGACTGATATCATATGAATGCTTCACCTCTTTTAATTTCTATTTTTTAAAGTGAATCCAAATATGAGAGCAAGATCTAAAGAGAGCAGTTCATTCTCAAACATATTCAGACTGAAACGTGTCTGTTCAGTTTTTCTGCTTGTGTAATTCAGATCATGTGTATGTTTAGCCTTTGGATGAACATTAATTGATGTTTAAATTGATGTTTCATTTATTTTGGATTCTCAAACCAAAACTGTGTAAGAATATCTCAACCCTTGGCTGTCAAATAATGAGTCAAGAAGGAAACATAACAAACTGCTGCTGATGTTCTGGTTCATTAGACACACAGAGAACAGAAGAGCATGATGGGATACAGGATCTGCACAGCATGCTCTGTCTTATACTGGCAAATGTAGTACTCCATGCATGAAGAAAGTTTCCATATCTGCGTCATTCTGCAGAAACAGTAAGTGTGCTGATGTGTGTGTGTTCAGGGTGCTGCAGGAGTTTCTGGGGGAGAAGGAGCTGGAGCTGTCTCTGATCTTTGACGCTGTGGAGGAGACAGACATGGGCAACTACACCTGTAACGTGGAGAACCACATCGGCCGAGGCAGCGGCAGCGCCGTCCTGCAGAAGAAAGGTGAAGCCATCCACACAGCAGCTGCATGGAGATTCATTATCTAGAGCTGTCCTCCTCATCTTCATCTGACTGACTCTCAAAGCAGCATTAGCTGAACTCTGCCTCTCATATAACAGCAGTTATAGACCAGGAGCTGATACACTGAGCACATAACAGTTATCCTGATCAATCAGAACGGGTCAGACTGAACCAGCACTGTCTCACAAACATCATAAGAGTAACTTAGTAAGTGGAGTTTCAGGCGCAGACATGAACTCATTTGCATTGGGCGCTTAAAAGAAGGGCCTTGTCATCCTTTCCTTTGTTTTCTGCAGTTCTTTCTCTTCAAGAAACGGCTAAAAACATCTACACTTGACCCTCTAACACTTGCACTCTCTATTCTATCTACTTGTTTTCTTTTTAATTATTATATAAAAATAATAATAATAACTTGACCCTCTAACATTAGCTCTCTCTATTCTATTTTATCTACTTTTTTTTTTTTTTTTTTTAAAGAAATAACCTGTCACAACACTTACATATTGTTGCTCTTTTGTTGGTTTGACTAAAGCTGAATTTATTTGATCAAACATACATATGTTAAATATTGTTACAATTTAAAACAGCTGTTCTCTATGTGTATATCTGTTAAACTGTAATTTATTTCTGTGATCAAAGCTGAATTTTCAGCAACATTACTCCAGTCTTCAGTGTCACATGATCCTTCAGAAATCATTCTGATATGCTGATTTACTGCTCAAGAAACATTTCTGATTATTATCAATGTTGAAAAGAGTTCTGCTGCACAATATTTTTGTTGAAACCATGATACACTACAGTTGAGGTGTTTGGAGACAGCAAGCTTAAATTAATATTTTTATTCAGAGAGGATGCATTAAATCAAGAGTATAAAAAGTATAACCATTACCACAATGAATGAAGAAAGAAAGAAAGAAAAAAAGAAAAACAGAAAGAAAGAAAGAAAAAAGAAAGAAAGAAAGAAAGAAAGAAAGAAAGAATATGAGGCAAAAAAAAAAAAAAAAAAAAACTGAAAATGCAAGTTTTCATCCCAGGAATAAATTACATTTTAAAACCGTTTTTAAATTGTAATAAAATTCCAATATTACCGTTTTTACTGTGTTTTTGATCAGATAAATGTAATGTTTTGAAATGAAGTGTGTGACAGTAGAGGGTGAAGCCGTGCTGACTCTGTGTTCTCATGCAGACGTGTACAGGCTGGAGCTGGTTGGTGGTCTGGGTGCCATCATGCTGATATTGGGGATCTTCACAGCCATCTATAAGTGCTATAATGTGGAGATCATGCTGTGCTACCGACAACACTTCGGCAGCGATGAGGCCAATGATGGTAAATAAGAATAACGCTAACAACAACAGTTTCTGTTTCTGATTAGAAATATTTTGGGTGCAACATCTAGTTCATGGCATGCAACTGTTTTTGTATGCCATGCAAAAAAAAAAATAATGGATCAGAGTCCTGAACAGATGACTAGAAAGGCATAAATGCAATGCATAGAAAAGCCTTAATGCAATGCATATTGGCCTTTTGCTCCTCCCAGTGGAAGTTAAGGCCTGGCCAGGAACAGATAATCAAGATTGCCATGCTTCTTGCTTCAGACACCAGCTCATGCAGAAGTGTTCCAACAGCATCAATGCCATGACACAGCGTCGCTTTCTAAACATAGCGGAGCAAAGTTTTTTAATTTCATACACATTTGTATGTTGTGCTTGGTTAAGCATGAAGCTGTGCCCCTGAACCAAACCCCCAGTGGAGTGTGAGCACGAAACACAAATATAACTGTACATATCTATACGCATTTGCCACCAATTTGCCAAAACGTAAAATAGTTACAAATTGTCATGAGACTATTGTTATTGTACTGACCATTTTATAATAATAATCGAATGTATAATATGATCTTTATTTCACCCTCTAACTCTAGCACTAATTCTAATTTTATTTTATCTATTTGTTTTCTATTGAAAAAAAAAACACTTGACACTAATACTTTCACTCTCTATTTGTTTTCTAGCTGCATATTTTCTTTAAAAAAGCCTCTAACAATAGCATTCTCTATTCTTTTTCCATTCTATCTACTTGTTTTCTTTTTATTGTATGTATGTATGTATGTGTTTATATACTGTGTATATTTATAACCTTGCTACATGTTCTGCGTCAGGCTTACCGAGATTTGTCATAGATGTAGCATTTGGACCAATCAGACACACATTTGTTCTAACATTGATTTAACAAATAGATTAGATTTAGATTAAAACAGTCACAGACCCTTCACCCAACACACATTCTGGGTGCCGTATGTCTGTGAACGCAGTCCAGGCCCCTGGCTACCATGGCAACCAGGAGACTTTTGTCAGGCCAGATAAGCTTTACGACCTAATGGCATGTAGAGAGCTCTCTCTCTCTCACTAAACTTTCCATAGGAAAGACATGTAATGCACATAAAAATGGACTCTTCTCTAATTAATTCATTGAAAAACCTTTCTTTGAATGAACACACATATCCTCAGGTCATTGTGTATATTGTTACTGTTCGTGTATATTGTCTTTTGTACTGTATTCTGTTTTATGCATGCTTATGATAGATCACTAGTTAATATTACCTCACTTATTTCATGTTTGATCTCTATCAATTCGTCTTCGGATGATCTAATTGAGAGTGTATATTATATGTTGCTACCTATGCAACATATAAGTGTTCTAAGAATCTTTAATAGTTTGTATGAGAACTTACAATCCAACCCCATGCAAATTACCATGCTCAGAGACAAAGAGTCGTAAAACCTTCCCTCCAAAGAGAATGGAGTCCATTGGCTCTTTGACTCCTCAGAGGTGTGACCTCTATACCAGATAAAGCTCTCACACACAGGTCCGGCCTCTCTTCTAAAAAACCTCTCTTCTAAGAAAAGCTCTTCTGCTATCTTCTGACGGAGAGCCCAAACCGGTGCAGGTGCGCACGCAGGCCCCCAACATAGAGCCGTGTGTGATCTCCCCAGCCTGGGGGATGACTCTTGACCACAAAAACCCAGTCTGCGGTTCTGTTAGGACCCAAGAGGATGAGGAAGATGTGAGCTGGAGCTCTTCTGGACCCTTAAGTTATTGTGCCAGGCTTATGGCCTTGTCTTTCCATTCAAGCTAAGCTCCTCAGCAGATCTCTTTCTTAACTCTTTTTCCATTCCCTACCTGGAAGAACATTTCTACCTCAGAACATCTTTGGAATTCATCACTCTTCAACCCGGAAGAACGCGATTGCGAGTCCAAAAACCTTGAAACCATCAAGACTTTCATCCAAGACCACATTCCGGACACAAAGGAAGTCCAAGTATAGTACATTTAACTAAACGAAACAGAGGTTTAGTATAAGTTATAGACCCCGTTATAAACGGCGCTGATGGTTTTACTCAGGTGGACTTTTTCCATAACTGCATTCTCTGGTTTTCCTGATGGTTTCATCCATCAACTCTCATTAACCCTTTCCCCATGTATGAGCGATTGTTTGTTTGTTTGTTAGACTAGTTTGCGTTAGTGTTTAGTTAATAAAACTCTTGTGCACAAATTACATGAGTTTCTGATTCTGCCTTGCATATCAATGTCCCTTTATGATTTTGACCCTTGCTACATGCTCTAATGCATTAATAGGAAGATATTTTCTGTGGCCACGGAAATATCCTTTCTTAGAGTTGATATGAATTTACACTGAATGTTCGCTGGACGAACAGATCAGCTGATGGCAATTTAACTTTGTGACAGTTATTACTGTCAGCCGATATAAATAATTGTAATTAATCATAATTAATTGTAATTATTTATATACAATTCCCTTTTTGAGCTAATTTGCTACATAGCACTTGCATATCATTGCTCTTTTGTTGATTTTGATTGCTTCTATTGTCTTCATTTATAAATCGCTTTGGATAAAAACATCTGCTAAATGACAATGTATGAAAGGATTAACCTGTGCAATACAACGTATCTGTTCCTTACAGACAATAAAGAATATGACGCCTACCTGTCCTACACTAAAGTAGACCTGGAGTCTGTGGAGCGAGAGATGAGCGAGGAGGAGCTGTTCGCTCTGGAGATCTTACCTGACGTTCTGGAGAAACACTACGGATACAAACTCTTCATCCCGCACCGGGACCTCATTCCCAGCAGCAGTAAGAGTTCACACGCTTACAATCAGCAAAACAAACACTCAGTGCTGATGATGAGTATTTCTAATCTGAGTCAAAGAACCGACTCTCTCAGTTCATGAGTGTGAGTTTGATCAGTGCACATCCAGCGTAGAATTAATGATGTGTTCTGCTTTGTTGCTGCTGCTCTACATTCATCATCTGATCAGTTCTAGAGTGCTGGAAAGATGTGTAAGGGATAATGTCACAAAATAATCACCGATAGGCCTGTTCCACAAATGTAAGTTGAACAAACGCAGAATTTCAGGATTGGTTTTGTTTTGACATTTGTTTGATCAGTACCACTAACCGCATTAAATGTTTTTGTCAACTCATGGCAGATCCTGAGCTTCTGATTAGTCCACAGTCACACGCACAGAGACGTGTGACATCTGCAGCAAACAGAGTCATGTGAAACAGGAAGAGAGAGTACCATTCACTTCCTGTGAGCGATGCGCTTCTCAGATGATTGGTGAAGGATTGCTATAAAAATGTGAAGAGATACATTTAACACAACAAGAAGAAACGGCCACAGAAGCTTGAGAAATGCTGAAGAGAGAGAAAATAGCTGAACAGAACAATATATAACAACAGTAACGTGTATCAAGAACTACATTTACATGCACACTCATAATGACATTTAGGCAACATTGCAATTAAACTTTACCTCATTTACATTACCAGTCAAAAGTTTTTGAACAGTAAGATTTTAAATGTCATTCTAATATGCTGATTTGCTGCTCAGAAAACATCTATTATTATTATTATTATTATTATTATTATTATTGTTGTTATTATTATTATTATTATTATTGTTATTATTATCTTGAAAACAGCTGAGTAGAATTTTCTCAGGTTTCTTTGATCAATAGAAAGTTAAGAAGAACAGCATGATCTGAAATAGAAATTTTTTGTAACATTATACAGTCAGGTCCATAAATATTGGGACATTGACACAATTCTAACATTTTTGGCTCTATACACCACCACAATGGATTTCAAATGAAACGAACAAGATGTGCTTTAACTGCAGACTGTCAGCTTTAATTTGAGGGTATTTACATCCAAATCAGGTGAACGGTGTAGGAATTACAACAGTTTGCATATGTGCCTCCCACTTGTTAAGGGACCAAAAGTAATGGGACAGAATAATAATCATAAATCAAACTTTCACTTTTTAATACTTGGTTGCAAATCCTTTGCAGTCAATTACAGCCTGAAGTCTGGAACGCATAGACATCACCAGACGCTGGGTTTCATCCCTGGTGATGCTCTGCCAGGCCTCTACTGCAACCGTCTTCAGTTTCTGCTTGTTCTTGGGGCATTTTCCCTTCAGTTTTGTCTTCAGCAAGTGAAATGCATGCTCAATCGGATTCAGGTCAGGTGATTGACTTGGCCATTGCATAACAATCCACTTCTTTCCCTTCAAAAACTCTTTGGTTGCTTTTGCAGTATGCTTTGGGTCATTGTCCATCTGCACTGTGAAGCGCCATCCAATGAGTTCTGAAGCATTTGGCTGAATATGAGCAGATAATATTGCCCGAAACACTTCAGAATTCATCCTGCTGCTTTTGTCAGCAGTCACATCATCAATAAATACAAGAGAACCAGCCATACATGCCCACGCCATGACACTACCACCACCATGCTTCACTGATGAGGTGGTATGCTTAGGATCATGAGCAGTTCCTTTCCTTCTCCATACTCTTCTCTTCCCATCACTCTGGTACAAGTTGATCTTGGTCTCATCTGTCCATAGGATGTTGTTCCAGAACTGTGAAGGCTTTTTAAGATGTTGTTTGGCAAACTCTAATCTGGCCTTCCTGTTTTTGAGGCTCACCAATGGTTTACATCTTGTGGTGAACCCTCTGTATTCACTCTGGTGAAGTCTTCTCTTGATTGTTGACTTTGACACACATACACCTGCCTCCTGGAGAGTGTTCTTGATCTGGCCAACTGTTGTGAAGGGTGTTTTCTTCACCAGGGAAAGAATTCTTCGGTCATCCACCACAGTTGTTTTCCGTGGTCTTCCGGCTCTTTTGGTGTTGCTGAGCTCACCGGTGCGTTCCTTCTTTTTAAGAATGTTCCAAACAGTTGTTTTGGCCACGCCTAATGTTTTTGCTATCTCTCTGATGGGTTTGTTTTGTTTTTTCAGCCTAATGATGGCTTGCTTCACTGATAGTGACAGCTCTTGGATCTCATCTTGACAGTTGACAGCAACAGATTCCAAATGCAAATAGCACACTTGAAATGAACTCTGGACCTTTTATCTGCTCATTGTAATTGGGATAATGAGGGAATAACACACACCTGGCCATGGAACAGCTGAGAAGCCAATTGTCCCATTACTTTTGGTCCCTTAACAAGTGGGAGGCACATATGCAAACTGTTGTAATTCCTACACCGTTCACCTGATTTGGATGTAAATACCCTCAAATTAAAGCTGACAGTCTGCAGTTAAAGCACATCTTGTTCGTTTCATTTGAAATCCATTGTGGTGGTGTATAGAGCCAAAAATTGTAGAATTGTGACGATGTCCCAATATTTATGGACCTGACTGTAAATGTCTTTAATATCACTTTTGATCAAATTAAAGCATCCTTGCTAAATAAAAGTATTAATTTCTATCATGTCTTTTCCAAAAAATAAAATAAAATAATAATAATAATAATAATAATAGTAATAATAATAATAATATACTGACTCCAAGATTTTGAATGGTATAGTTTTGATCACAGGAATGAATTACATTTTAAAATATATTAAAATAGAAAACAGTTATTTTAAATAGCAAAAAAATATTTCAATCAAATAAAATTTTTGGATCTAATAAATTCAGGCTTGGTGAGCAGAAGAGACTTCTTTAAAAAACACTAAAAATCTTACTGTTCTAAAACTGTTGACTGGTAGTGTAAACACAATATGTCAATGCAAATAAACGTCTTAATCGTCTTATATGGCGTATACAGGTTTTAATCACAATAAACATGCATGTGAACACTTGAAGTGACCAATAATAATCTAATATTCCAGAGAGCTGTGCAAAATATGAAGATTAGCACATGTTCTGTTCATGGCATTGTCCAGCCGATGTAAACCACTGAATACTTCTGCATTATTTAACAGCATCCAGGATCATTCATCCTTTACCCTGAGCGGCAGTGCAGTGTTTTCCCACATTCAGCATGCGTGGGAATATTAAACATGAACAGATTATGTCAAGTGCTTCTTTAAGATGCAGAACGTCACCCATCAGAACTCATGAGCTCAGTGCTGGAGTGTGGCTGTTCAGGGTTATTCAGCTACTCATTCATCAGGCGGTTGATGGGTGTGTGAGATACAGCTGCTGAGGTGTTGCCATATGGTTGTGTTATGATAGTCTAGTGTTTCTGTGCTGTTGAGTGTTCTTGATGGAGAATTGTTATGCAGTAAGGTGTTTTTAGCACATTGCTGTCTGAGGATGTTCTGGACTGTTGCTACTGTAGGTTGTTTACCACCCCCAATATCCCCAGATATGCTTCATGTCCCTCCTTTATCATAGGTCACATCATATGGTATTGCTTTGCCTGTTTCTTTGTCCATCAGAGAGAGATCTAAAGTCAGATCTTGTAGAAAAGTTCAGCTGGGTGTAGGATATCATCATGCATGTCTGTGGCACAAATGGAGCAGGATGAACCCCTAAAAACACCCCAGTGTTTGGGAAAGTAATGCATTACGATACTGCGCTACTCCCTTAAAAAAATAACTAATTGCATTACTTAGTTACTTTTTATGGAAAGTAATGCGTCACAATACTTTTGCATTACTTGTTCTCATATGGCATTAGGGTTGCTTGTTTTTAATATAAAAAGGTTCTATTTTTGGTAAATGTAAAAGTCCTTTCACACCAAAAGTGAAAAGAATGAGTCTCAGGCTGAAGGAACAGTAAATTTAAAAAAAAAAAAAACTCAAACAATCCTTTCAGCTGTGCTGGATTGCTTAAAGACTCGGACGCAAGAGAAGAAAGTTCAACACTTTATTCTCAAAAAAAAAAGAAGTCATTTTTGCTCATCAGTATGGTTGAATTAGATCACTGAAGATCAGCAGTAAAGACATCGGTTAACAAAATGGGATTAAATACATAAAGTGTTATTTTTTTATCATATTTGTGTTATTTAACATATTTAATTATTGCAGGTTTGCATCATATTCTGAGTTTGCATTTCACAATTTTTATTCATTTTGAGGAATACTGAATCTGTTTTTGTACAAGTGAGATGAGTAAATGCATGTTGACATTTAGGGCCAGATTTACTAGACAGGGCAAATTAGCGTTAGAGCGCAATTCTACAAAAGTGCCGATGGGAGGGGAAAATTCTGTGTGATTTACTGACAATGTGCACATTAAAGAACACATATGCAGCCAGATCATTTCCATAATAACCAGCGCAATCTACCAAGATCAGCACAAATTAGCGCCTGCTTTAAGACATGCTTTTTTTGGTCGTTAAATAATGCCTCAAAAAAACAGTAATTTGATGAGTGCAATCGTTGCGTGATTCATTTTAATACATTTTGTGTCTGAAAGGGAAACTCCTACAAATGCATATTCAGTAACATCAGGCGCAAAAATAACTGTGTCCACGCCTTTTCAGCGCTAATTCTTCACTGCGCTTCTTTAGTAAATCCTGACAGTACTATTTTAACTCCAACAGATGGTTTGCGCTGGCGCAAGCTGTTAGAAAAACTGGCCCCATGTCTAGAACTACAGTAACATCATGTTCACATCAGCGCACACAACACCTCTGCACTTACTCCCAATTTCTCTCAACACAGGATAGTCAATACATTAAAAAAGTAATGTGTTACTTTACTAGTTACTTGAAAAAAAGTAATCTGATTACTTAAATGTTGTTACTTGTAATGCATTACCCCCAACACTGATACTCCCTATATTTAGTGGTCTTTGCTTCTGGTTTTTGTGCAGTGAGATGAGCAAATGCATGTTGATATTTAGTCTAGAACTACAGTAACATCATGTTCACACAGCAGCTTCTCTCGGGAGAGCTGTCAGTCAATACATGGGAAACAAAGTAACTGGCATTACTTATTTGAAAAAGCAACGCCGATATTTTCTTAAAAAGTAATGCGTTATTTTACTAGTTACTTGAAAAAAGTAATCCGATTACTTAAAAGGCATTACTTGTACTGCATTACCCCTAACACTGATACTCCCTATATTTAGTAGACTTTTCTTTGCACATACAACAGAAAGCTCTAAAAGCAGATGATTTATGTCGCTCTTTCTGCTGGTGTGTGCCATCCATAGTCATCTGTCTCTCTCTGTGCCTCCAGCGTACATCGAGGATCTGGCACGCAGCGTGGAGCAGAGCAGGCGTCTCATCATCGTCTTGACCCCCGAGTTCGTGGCGCGCCGAGGCTGGAGCATCTTTCAGTTCGAGCCACGGCTGCACAGCATGCTGGTGACGGGCGAGATCAAGGTGATCATGATCGAATGCGCGGACCTGCGCAGCGTCATCAACTACCAGGAGCTGGAGGACCTCAAGCACAGCATCCGAGTGCTGTCGCTCATCAAGTGGTACGGGCCCAAGAGCAGCCAGCTCAAGTCTAAGTTCTGGAAGCGGGTCCGCTATGAGATGCCAGCCAAGAGGAAAGAGAGCGTGTCCCGCAGGCAGGTCCTGGACTCAGGTGAGCAGGGGCTCTTCGGGGACCTGCAGGCCGTTTCCACAGTGGCCATGACGGCCACATCGGCGTCTCTAGCGCCGGCTCACGTCGAGATACCGGACTATAACGAGCCGGGCCCCCTGCAGATGCGCCACTTCTGCCGCAGCTATGAGTACGAGCTGCCCAGCACTGCCATCGCCACGCTCAACGGACGCCACATGTACTGCAATCTGCCCATGACGCTGCTGAACGGACGCCTGACGCAGAACGACATCGGCAAACCCAAGAAAGACATTCACTTGAGCAGCCCGTTCAGACAAGAGCTTTCCAGTGACATCTGGTAGAGCGCCAATCTCATCCTTCCTTCCTTTTTATCTGCATGAGCTCATCTTGTTAAGATTTAAAAAAAAAAAAAAAAAAAAATGCATAATGGTTTATCTCGCTTTCTTCCAGCCTTTAGTGTTTTCATACTTTGTTCAGACAGATGAAGAGCTACTGGTATTGTTTTCTTACTTGAATTTTGAGGTCATTACAGCGGTGGCCAAAATGATTAGAACACTAGTATTTTCAGCAGCAAAAAAAAATGGTTTTAAGTTATTTCTGTCTTTTGCTGTAGTGTGTCAGTAGGACATATCAGTTTACATTTCCAACATTCAAACATTCATTTTTCCATTAATTGTAATAATCCAGTGAGATTTTAGTTTGCTCCACACAGAGATCTGATCTGATCATCATCAGTCTGTCTGGAATGACATGAAGAAACAGAACAAACTGAGACAGACTAAATCCAGAAGAACTGATGCTTCAAGAAACCTGCCTGCAAAGCTACAGTGCTGTTAAAAGTTTTAGGAATTTGTGTAAAAATGCTGTAAAATGAGGATGCTAATAATGTCATAAATAGATTTTCTTTATCAATTAACTTATATTAACTAAATTAAATCAACATTTGGTGTGAGCATCCTTTGTGTTTAAAGCAGCTTTTGCCCTGGGTGCACTTGAGCAGAGTTTCTCAGGAACTTTGCAGGTAGGTTTCTTGAAGCGTCTTGGAGACGTTGCCACAGTTTTTCTGGACTTAAGGCCTTTCCACACTGAGCGCGAAAAAGCAAAACGAATATCAGTCGCAATGACGTGCTGGAATAATACAACAGATTCCTATGGATGCTTCCACATAGACTGCGAACATTCACACACCGAAAATGCAAATTTTTTTTTTTCGTCCAGTCCGACGAATCTTTTCAGTTTCGCAACACAAAAACACGGGCCGTCCAATAAGATTTGAGCATTACATCACATGGCCAGAGCAACTGCTGTTACCCAAAAGGTCAACGCAGTGGTGCTGAAAGCTCAGGACTGTATTGAGCACGAGATTATGTGATCTGAAGAGCACCATCCATTTATTTCCATGAGTGCGAGACGAGCGTTTATGAGTCAGAGCGCGTTCACTCTAGACCTGTCAATCATGTAATCATATCTATCTCTTGCCCTTCCATATATATATATATATATATATATATATATATATATATATATATATATATATATATATAAGAGAAACATTGTTCTCCACAGTTCTTCTGGATTGAGTCTGTCTCAGTTTGTTCTGTTTCTTCATGTCATTCCAGACAGACTGATGATGATCAGATCTCTGTGTGGAGCAAACTAAAATCTCACTGAATTATTACAATTAATGGCCAAATGAATGTTTGGAAATGTAAACTGATATTTCCTACTGACACACTACAGCAAAAGATAGAAATAACTGACTTAAAACATTTTTTGTTCTAGTAATTTTGGCCACCACTGTATACTTTGTACAGTTATTCCATCAAACACTGCATCTGGTTTATTTGACATTATGGCTTTGGTTGTTAAAGCACAATAATATAAAGACACATCAGCTCCGAGCTTTAAAGGATATGTTATTTATGCAAATAATTACTATTCAAATCTAATAAGCACATTGATACGGTTTGTAGCTAGTCGAGGAGGTATTTACAGTACATATTTGATACAGCTTATTATCATTTCCCTTATTTCTTGATTGTTTGGCTGTTTTCTTCCTCAGAATTCTGATGTTTTTCATACATTACGGATAGATACATCTGATTTATATGGTGTATCTGATACTACAGATGAAGCATTTGAGTGCTGGTAATGATCAAACACTTTTGATCAATATTGATATTTATTATCATTTTATTGAATTTGTATGCAATGTTGCCCTCTAGGATGAAAGGTCACTAAAATGAGTGATTTGATT
The DNA here is from genome assembly GCA_039654775.1 of Spinibarbus caldwelli. Classification (NCBI taxonomy): domain Eukaryota; kingdom Metazoa; phylum Chordata; class Actinopteri; order Cypriniformes; family Cyprinidae; genus Spinibarbus; species Spinibarbus caldwelli. Next base: position 30,712,095 of record CM077247.1, on the reverse strand, counting down.
TTGTATACTCACGACTAGTATGCCGTTTTACTCTTCAGAGACAGTCATGTGTGGAAGAGTATGAATATGCGAGCTGTTATTATACTCACAAACCAAGCAGCTTGTCTGATTCACAGGTTTCTGGTTTTAGCATATAAATTATTTGTAATATACCTTGCAAAAATAATAATTGTTATCAGACCAGCAAAATAAATAAATATATGAGAAACTGACTCTGAGAGATGCTTTTTTTTTAATTTCATGTTGTATTAATGTGATGAAAATGCCCATAAAGGTGGCAGAATGTCTCAAATATGTGACCCTGCAGCACAAAAGCAGTCATAAGTAGCACAGGTATATTTGTAGCAATAGACAACAATACATTGTATGGGTCAAAATTATCCATTTTTCTTTTATGCAAAAAATTATTAGGATATTAAGTAAAGATCATGTTCCATGAAGATATTTTGTAAATTTCCTACCGTAAATATATCAAAACTTAATTTTTATTAGTAGTATGCATTGCTAAGAACTTCATTAAAATTAATTCAAGTACTTTACTATAGAATGGTTCAAAAAACACTATAGTATAAATTACTATAGTATTTTTTCATGTTGTCCTATACTAACCAACCACACATCAATGGAAAGCTTATTTATTCAGTTTTCAGGTGATGTATAAAGCTCAATTTAAAAAAAATGACCCTTATGACTGTTTTGTGGTCCAGGGTGACATATTGAATGAGTATCAAAACACAGGCCAGGCTGGAGAGTTTTACACAGAGATGGGAAGCGCTGTTTTGCTGTAAGCAGAGGAAGGAGCAGCTTTTCACTTTTCACTGGTTTTCCGGGTTTCCTGTGTTTGTCCTGAGAAACGCCAAATCCTACTACTGCGAGGGAACTGCTCATGAATATTAATTAGACGATGGGGCTACTTTGTAACTTTCCGGGAGTGTCTAGAAACATGAGCTCATTAATATTTATCAGCCGAGTGTGGCCTGTAACGTGATTGGCTAATCCGCCCGATGTGAAACGCCCACTTATACCAACATTCCATTTCAGTTCAGCTGCAGGCCGAGAGTTCCGTTATGTGTTTAATATTCATAAGCCGATCCTTCGCTATAGTAGGGTTAGATAGGCTGCCGAGGAGCTGAAGATGGGCAGACATACTGTTCCTCAAACCATGATCAGTTAAGAAACTCTGATATTGGCAGACGAGCTCACTGAAATGGCGAGAGACTTCACTACAACGAGTCTGAGTAACATCGACCTGGCCTCTCTGAGGGTGAGTGCAGCAGTGTTCTGAGTTCTCTACTTTTGTAGCGATTGATCGAGGCTTGAAACAAAGTTTCTGTCAGCGCTTACTAGCGATAACTTGTATAAACTTTACTCTAAATGTCATTTCAAGTTTAGAGTAGTCGTGAAACTCGGCTGTCGTGTCGTTTACATCATAAATAAAATAAGTAAATAAATAAAAATAAATGTCTGCAGTTTTCTTTACTTGTCAATCGTGTATGATCTGGGAATGAAACTGTCACAGATGTTGAAGTGAAAACATGGAGCGTGTCTCAAATCTGTCTAGATAGCATTATGGACAGAGTTGGGGAAAGTGACTTTTAAAAGTAGCCTAATTCATTACAATATTGCGTTACTCCCTAAAATGTAACTAATTTCATTACTTTGTTACTTTTAATGCGTCACGTTACTTCAGCGTTACTTTTTTCTCATCTGGGCTGGGATTGCTTGTTTGTATTTAATATAAAAATGTTATATTTTTTGGCAAATGTAAATTCACACACAAACAAAGCTTTCAGCAGTGCTGGCATTCTAGATTGCATGAAGAATAGGACACAGGAGAAGAAAGTTCATCACTCTTCAGCAATAATAAAATGGTATTAAATGCATAAAGGTTAGTTGTGTAATTTAACATATTTAATTATTGCAGGTTTGCATCATATTCTGATTTTGCGTTCCACTGTTTCTGTTTGTAAATGCATGTTCACATTCAGTCTAGAGCTGCAGTACCCGTGTTTACATGGCGCACATGACAGACAATAAATAGGAAAACAAAGTAACTTGCATTACTTATTTGAAAAAGTAACTCAGATATTTTATTGTACATTAAAAAGTAATGCATTACTTTAGTAGTTACTTGGAAAAAGTAATCTGATTACGTAACTCACGTTAATTGTAATGTGTTACACCCAACACTGAATATGGACATCAAAGCTTGATTAAACTGTAGTAAATCTCAGTTCTAGTGCACTGTAAATAATAAAAATAAAAAAATTAAAAACTGACCAGGATTTTACCATAAAAAATATGGTAGAAACATTTTAGGTTTTACGGATTTAACTTAAATTTACATTTAAAAACGGTAATTTCTTTAACTTATATAATATTAATATAGTAACCTATTGAAGTACTGAAGTCTGTTTTGTTCCTTTGTAATACACTGATAACCACCAAAAGCAGTTGCTGATGAGAAAGTCACATGATGAACCAAAGCCCATCACAAGCAGCTTTTAAATACTAACATATAAAGACGGTGCACAGTGTCATTCACACAAACACTAACACCATCATGGCATCACACATGAAACTGAAATAACGAAATAAACATTAATTTAACAACATTACATTTAACATACAACCCTAATGTACACAACTGATATGAAGAAACATAGTTATTTCAACGAAAAAACATCAAATGTGAAATGTAATGCAGGGAATTCTGGGAATGTAAGTTTATGGTCATTCACCGTAAATTATACGTTCTTTTTCCACTTCCAAAAACTGTATACTGCTGTAAAATTACATGTAATGTCCAATACAGTTTTTCACAGTATATAGTAGGGGAACTTACCTAGCATTTATAAACTCTTTTACCTTTAAAATCACGGTCATTTTTTGCAGTGTTAGAGGCCCTGGAATCTCATCATTTGACCCCTGTAACTCTTCATTTTTAGGATCCTGCGGGGATCTTCGAGCTCATCGAGGTGGTTGGCAATGGGACCTATGGACAGGTTTACAAGGTTTGTACTGCTGTCTCTGTTCACTGCCTGGATCATTGCTTGATTTATTTATTTACTTTTCCAAATTCACACTTGGAATGTATTTTTATTAAAGTTATTTTGTGAAACGTGGCTGAGGAGCGTGCAGAAGTGCAGTGGTTCTGGGCCAGATCAGTCTTTTGTTCTTCAGATCTGCCAGCACTGATGTGATAAATAGTTTGTGGGAGTTTTGCTAATGAAACCTATGAGTGTGGTTTTGGTCTATGACACAGTGTTTGGGTGGAGCTCACTTCCTCATGAAGGTCAGAGCGTGTTTCACATAAATATCGGATCTTTAAAGAAGTGTGTAGTGAGCCCAAACATCCTGTGAGACGTGTGACACACATGTGTGTTTGATTCAGATCAGGGTGGATCTGCGGCGCTGCAACCGTCCCGCTGTGGATCGTCTTGTGCAACCATTTCTGCTCCTCCTTCTTCTGAAAGCCTGCAGTAAAAGCAGCACAAAGTGTAGGGTGGGACACACACAGATTAGGACCGCCTTAGCATTTCTATTTCAGGCTTTTATATTGTGATTGTGTGATACTGCATCATATTTTTACTACATAACACATCGTTTTATTCATGTTGTAATAATAAATGCTAGTGCATGACATATAAGCCTCTTATACATAGATCAAACCCATGTATTAAAGGGATAGTTCAGCACAGAATGAAAACTCTGTCATCACTTACTCATCCTCATGTTGTTCCAAACCTGTATGAGTTTCTTTCTTCAGCTGAACACAAAAGAAGATATTTTGAATGTTGGTCTCCATTGACTTAAGCAAAAAAAAAAAAAAAAAAAAAAAAAATGCTACATATACTGCGTTAAACTAACCGGGACTTGTCACAGCATCTACATATTATTGCTCTTTTGTTGGTTTGATTGCGTATATGTGACCCTGGAGCACAAAATCAGTCATAAGTAGCACAGGTATATTTGTAGCAATAGCCAAAAATGTATTGTATGGGTCAAAATTATCCATTTTTCTTTTATGCCAAAAATCATTAGGATATTAAGTAAAGATCATGTTCCATGAAGATATTTAGTAAAGTTCCTACTGTAAATATATCAAAACTTCATTTTTAATTAGTAATATGCATTGCTAAGAACTTCATTTGGACAACTTTAAAGGTGATTTTCTCAATATTTAGATTTTTTTTGCACCCTCAGATTCCAGATTTTCAAATAGTTGTATCTCAGCCAGATATTGTCCTATCCTAACAAACCATACATCAATGGAAAGATTATTTATTGATGTATAAATCTCAGTTTCTAAAAATTGACTCTCATGACTGGTTTTGTGGTCCAGGGTCACATATTGTCCTCATTTGTAAGTCGCTTTGGATAAAAGTGTGATAAAAATGACTAAATGTAAGTGTAATGTATTTTTTCTCCCCATACTATGGAAGTCAGTGGGGACCAGCAACTGTTTGGTTAGCCATATTCTTCAAAATATCTTTTTTATGAAAGATATTTGTAAAAGATATAAGAAGTTCATACAGGTTTAGAACAGCTTGAAAGTGAGTAAATGGCGACAGGATTTTAATTTTTGGGTGAACTGCCACTTTAAGAAAGTTATTTCTTAAATCATTTGCAATTATTTATTTTGTTAAATTATTTTCAATCTAGAGAAATTGCATTCTAAATCCAGGAACCTTTTTTTTGCAGCATAATACAGTATATCATGTATATATTTGTCATACATCATAGTCATTAAGTGGTCAAATATCCATTCTGGTTATTAGAAGTAGCACAGCTGGTTCTGCATTCACATCTTTCTTACACACTCTTGTTTCATCATATATTTTAAACAGATCCAATCACTTCCGCACCTCTAGCGTAGAGCACTTTCACTGTTACTACATCTTTAAAATCCACATGAAACGGAAATTGTGACCAGCTTTTCTTCTCTGTTGTGACATCATACATGCAAACTTGTCACCTTTGGGTGAAATTCACCGTTCTTACATTGAAATACTCAACTCACATCATTCATGCAAATCCAAAGAAGCAAACTGTCTTAAAAAAAAAAAACTTCAATGGCATTATCTTTTCATCTTACCCCTGTATTAAGCCTAAAAGTGGTGTTTATATGCTGTGTTCAGTATTTTCAATAAGTGTCACCTATATAACGTTTTGTTGAACTGTTGTTTTTTGGTCATTGTTTTATGGTTTAGGGTGCTGCTATAGACCAGGGCTCTCCATCTATGTGTCTAGAGATCCACAGACCTGTGTAGTTTAGCTACATCCTTCTCCATTACACCTGTCTGAGTGTTTCCAGCTGCGGCTGTGTGTTTGGAGCTCTGTGGCTCTCTGGCCTAGACATTAGTGTTGTTTCAAAACCATGCTGCTATTTAAACAATATGCAGGTATCAGCTGCTGATTACAATCAATCAATCTGGAAGATTTTTGAGCATCATTAAATATGATTTCCCCCTCCTTCTTAAAATTTGCTCCAGCACCATCCATTTGTGACCTGTGCTGGCAAAATGAGTCGGAATGAGCTAATTTTCAAAAATGAGTTCTTTTTATTTTCATTCATTCATTCATTCATTCATTCTCCATTAAAATACCTTCAAAATGATATATGACTTGTTGGAATCAGACAAAAAAAAAAATGACTGAGCTACAGCGTTTGAAGGCAATAGCGTCAGCAGAGTTGATTTTGAGAAAAATCGAGTTCAAGTTTTCTGAAGGTCTCAAAGCAGAATCACCAAGCAACGCTACATATTTTCCTCCAATTCTTTTCTTAATAATAATTACTATATTATTAATCACAATATAGCTATTTTTATTTTATCATTGTTATTAAAAATAAGAACAAAGATGCAAATTGTGATTCCATCTTTTCTTTTAATGTTTGATTAACATTGAGACAGATCTATATTAAGACCTACTGTAATGCATGGATGGATCTAATATAATGTTAGACATCAGCATGGGTTTAAAATCATATTTCACTGGTTTGGACTCATGTCATGGATAATTCGATATGAATATTCACAAAGCTGTAACGATAGACCTACAGCTTCAGGTGAGAAGCAGCAGCAGTCTCATCAGAATCGAGCAGAGAAAAGGTACTCCTCTCAGAAAACAGACAAATAAAGATCATTTTAGATGTTTAATTACTATTTGGAGCATTGGGATCGCTAGAAGAGGGCTTAATGAACTCATTTTTGTGAAAACCTCAAAGTCGACAAAAACTGACATTTTTCACTTCTTTTGCCTGTAGCTCAAAATTAGCCTGTGTGCATTCACACTCGTTTTGCCAGCACGGGTCACATATGTTTTTGAAATTCCCCTCAATATTTATATCCACTCTAGGCAGCATTTAGTTCAATAAAACAAAATGTGAAAAAATAAATGAAGCATCTCCTGGTTTTAGGATGACAACACTGTTTTCATCCCTTCCTTCAGTCTATTCAGTCACAGTTAGTCACTGGTAAAACACAATAAAACAGTCAAAAACAATAAAGGACTTTTTTCTCCACGGTTGCTTCTGAGATCTAATGTGGATCAATATCCACAGCTTTCCAGCAAACTTTTGAAGGATTTTTCAGAGAACTGCTTAGTCTGGAGAATAATCCTGTTGTCACTCTTTTTAGACAGCTCTTCCTGTTTACGTCTCAGTCGTTTAATACAATGTGGCGCTTCGCAGGCATCCTGGAGAAATCCCCTCCGACAGAAATACCATCTGAAACCTGCTCACGACTGGCTTCGTTTGGCTCTTTCAGTGTGCATGAACGCTCAGCAGAGATGAGTTCAGCCTCATGAAGAGGAGGCCTGCATGTCCAGAACGCTGTTCTTCTAGCTCTCCTGAGAGCATGGCGTTTGGGGACGTCATTGTGCACTCGTGTAAACGTGTGTTAAAGAGGCCGTTTCCTCTGCTGATGTTTGTTGGAGTGTGTGTGTGAGCCATGATTTACAAACACGCTCCAGTCGGTTGGCTCTCAGTCGTCCTGTGCTGTCCTGTTCCATGAACCGCGTTACAGCATGAAGAACAGGGAGCCGCCCAGTCTGATCAGCAGCGTCCATCGTCGATTCAGGCATCATTAATGCTTCTCCAAACCTGTAGGACTTTCTTTCTTCTGCTATAAAAGAAGATATTTTGAGAAACATCTCTGTGTTTTTTTTAGGGCTGTGACGATAAATCAATGCATCTAAATCAGTGGATCGAATCTGAGATTTTCGGAATGCATCATGATTCTGTCTGGAATCGATTCTAAGCTTAGTTTTTAACAGCAGATGGCACTCTAGGCTAGTTTTTAACCGCACACTCAAACGCTCATGAAGAATGAGTGCGTTTGGCTAGTGGTTAAATGTACTTGCACCTCGGCTCAGAATGCTTTTATGATGTAAGATTAATGTAAACAGCCCACTGTGAACATCATTTAATGTGCTTCAACCTTTTCAAACTTTATGAATGATTATTTGAGGTTCAAGTGTGTGTAAGGAACTGGAAGCAAGCAGAGTATGGCTGTTTCTGAAGCATGCAGTGCCATCCGCTGTTAAAACTAAGCTCAGAATTGATTCCAGAGAGAATCATGATGCATTTGGAAAATCGATGCAGAATCGTTTCTCAATTCGTGATGCATCGATTTATTGTCGCAGCATACAATAGACATCAACGGTCACTTAAATGGTTTTATATCTTCATATGAAACCGTTTAAGTAACATATCATAAATAATTTTGTGTTCAGCAGAAGAAAGGTCAGACATGTTTGAAACAACATGAGCGTGAATAAACCATGACATTTTTGAATGAACTGTCTCTTTAAGTGGGAAGCATCATAAGCCTTGTTCAGACTGTCAGCCTAAATCCGATTTTTCAGCAAATCTGACTGAAATCTGATCATATTTAGACAGTCTAAACAGCAACGAACTACATGAAATTCAGTTTGTGCAAATCCGTTTCGAACTACATTCATATGTGGTTTGGAATCCGATTCAAATCGCATTCCTGGAAATCTGACCGGTCAGATTGGATTTAGCGTAGCTTTTTCACATTTTCACGTCACGTAAAACATATACACGTCAGGTGTTTGTGTAGAAAACATGCTGAACGTCTCTGCAGAAACAAGCTTGTGTTGTTGCGAACTGCAAGTCAAGCAGAAAGAGACAATATACTGCTAGTATACGCTTCTCTTTGAGTGTTGAAACCAGCGGAGACGGCAGCACAGAATAAAGTCGCACATTCCAGCTTCACGCGTTTCTGCCTCATAAAATGAAATATAATCCAGTTAATCCTGTTATTGTTGGTTTTAGTGTAGGCATAACAACACAATGGCATTGAAAACCAATAAACATTCTGTAAAACGAAAGAGCACTTCTGGACACAAATATCGGATCTGAACAGTTGTGAACAGTCAGTCGTCTAGATCGGATTCTAATCAGATATGGATTTGGGCTGACAGTCTGAACGAGGCTATATACACTGCTCAAAAAAATGAAGGGAACACTTAAAGGGTTAGTTGACCCCAAAATGAAAATTCAGTCATTAATTACTCACCCTCATGTCGTTCCAAACCCGTAAGACCTTCGTTCATCTTCAGAACACAAATTATGATATTTTTGATTAAATCAGAGAGCTATCTGACCCTCCATAGACAGCAACGCAACTGAAATGTTCCCAGGTCCAGAAACATAGTAAATACAGCAGTAAAACAGGTCCATGTGACATCAGTGACTCAGCTTCAGTTTTGCGACGCTACGAGAATACTTTTTTTTTGCACAAAGAAAACAAAAATAACAATTTACTCAACAATTCTTCTCCCCCGAGTTACATCTTCCACCATTTTGGAGAGTACCCAAGAACGTATTTGACGTAATCAGCGTTATTTACGTTCAGGGGGAAAGTGCGCATGAACGAATAATCTGCGTAATAAGTCTTGTTTACGCTTAGGGGAAAGCATGTGTATGTATTATGATACTCTCCAAAATGGCGGAAGACGTAACTCGGGGGAGACGAATGTTTGAGTAAATTGTTATTTTTGTTTTCTTTGCGCAAAAAAAAAAAGTATTCTCGTAGCGTCACAAAACTGAAGCTGAGCCACTGATGTCACATGGACCTGTTTTACTGATGTATTTACTACGTTTCTGGACCTGGGAACATTTCAGTTGCGTTGCTGTCTATGGAGGGTCAGATAGTTCTCTGATTTAATCAAAAATATCTTAATTTGTGTTCTGAAGATGAACGAAGGTCTTACGGGTTTGGAACGACATGAGGATGAGTAATTAATGACTGAATTTTCATTTTGGGGTGAACTAACCCTTTAAGTCACACAATGAATCTCAATGAACAGAATATTCAAGATGAAAATCTTTACTTATATACATTGTGTAATTCAATGAGAACAAAATGTTGTGAAAATGGTTACTGGAATCCAAAATCATCAGCCCGTTGAGTCGCCTGCTGCAGGAGGCTGTGGCAGTGCTGCTCCTCACACAAAGCAGCAGATACCCGTCGCTTTTGAGGTTTGTCTCTTTCATTTGCACCAAAGCAGGAGAAACTGATTCACAATCACTTCTGATTCCTGAACTGGACAGATTTAAAAGACCCTTAATATTCAGTAACATCATAACATTTGATGCCACTGACACTATTTGATGAAAACAAAACTTAAACTGAACTGAATAATGACACTATTGTGTTGCTCAAGCTGCTTTACAGCAGAATTGGGATTTGATGAAGTTTGCATCAATGAATCTTTTATTTTCCTGTTTATCACTGGATAAAGTGCTTTAGAAATAAATGTGACTTGACTTGAGCAATGCAGAATTATTTACCACAGCGGCAGGAAGAAGTAAATGATTTTCCCTTTTCTTTGATATAGCTGATTATCAGTATATTATTGTCATGATAGACAGCAGCACTGCTAATGCACAGACACCATACTGTCCCGCGCGTGTCTATATTCACATAAAACATAGCTGACATTCACTTCTATATATATATATTTGAGTAGAGCGGAGTGATTGAGACACAGCTGTGCTGCTGTTTCTGAGTAAAGCGAGAGCGTCAGCTCCTGCTGAAACGGTGTTTTGTAAGAATGATGGAGAAACTGCTCATCATCTTCCCGAAAATACACTACTTTCTTAAGCAAAATCATTTTGACAAAAATCTATTGCAAAAATGTGACACACCGGAAGTGACATCGTTTGCAGCCTTTCTACTGCATGATGGGAAGACAAGTTATAATCACACTCCATTTATCAGTATTTACACAAATTATACATTTACATTTACATTTACATTTATGCATTTAGCAGACGCTTTTATCCAAAGCGACTTACAGTGCATTCAGGCTATACATTTTTTTTTATCAGTATGTGTGTTCCCTGGGAATTGAACCCATGACCTTTTGCGCTGCTAACGCAATGCTCTACCACTGAGCCACAGGAACAATTAAACTTTTAAAATGAAAAGATAATTTCAGACCAAATTATAGCGTTGAGTACATTTGAAAGGAAAAAAGTTTCAGCTCCTCTTTTGTTTTCTGCAGTTTTAATGTCAAGCCACATTATTTTCTGTTATGCTTTATACAATACAGATTCATTCAAAGCAAATAACTCTTATTATTGCAAAGTTGAAATGAAACATCTGACTTCAGTTTCAGCAGTAAAGCTGTGTGATCATTCAGACCAATCTAGCGGAGTGTATTGAGTTCAGATCATGTGTTAAAGGATTGTGGCGTTACCTGACAAACACTCGAGCTAATATGAAGATGCACGCTTTCTCTTCAACGCTTACTCTGAGTTTGTGTTTCTGTGACCTGTACACACTCACATCTGAAAGTTAAAACCCTGAAATCCCTTATATTACACAAGAATAAGCATACATTGTGTTGCGAAGCTGAGTTTCGTCTTGGACGGACACATTTCTTGTGGCATCGCGTCTGGTTAATCTGTTAATGAGCATATAAAGCAGTCAGGAGCAGTCCTCTCTCCTCTCGTACTGATTTCAACACTTTTTAAACTCCCCTTGTTTCCTCAGCCGTCTCAGCGCTGGTTTTGTAATGAGGTTCATTCCTCTGTTAGTGAGAGTCAGTGTGGCGTCAGCAGCCTCGTGTTTTGAGAGGATGAGGGGAATGAATGGATGAGTGCTCTGTCCTCCAGCAAGAAATACTGCCTCTCTTTCCTTCCTAACAGCATCATCATGTGTGCTGTTCAGACGACAGCTTCAGCAGAGAGCACTCTCACCTTCTGTGCTCCACACGTCCATCTGAGATCAGAGCGTCAGACACATCACGGCCGATAATCAGGAATTATCCATCAGTCTAGTAAAAACACCAGTCTTTATAGCTATAATGGTCAAATGCAGTTGTTTCTGCAAACGTCTGCACTGGCGTCACACTAATGTACCGCAGGACAGTCTGTGTGTGAGTGTGGAAGCTGAAAACACTGATGGAAGTGTGCCGTATTTAAAGCTCTGTGTGTTTGAGGATGACGAATCGAACATTAGCAGTAATTAGATCTCATATCTCAGCACACTGAGGCTTCTCTGGCCTCATGAGGCACTTCTCATGGAGCTGCCTAAAGAATAATTGTTTTTCCCTGTGAAATCTGCTTCATTTACCCCCAAATTTAGTGTTTTCCATTTCAGTATTTATGTATTTCATTTTAATAGTTTAATTCAACTATTCAACTAAACAGTCAAAAAGGATATCTGAGGTAAATGTTAACAGTTTATTAAAGTTTTAACAATAATAGCAGCCTATGAAATGTTTTATTTTTTCAGAAATTCTGTGTTGTTGGTTTTATTTTTTCTGGATTCTGTGTTTTTTGATTTATTATAATTTTATTATCAAAAATGCTGGTAATCAAATGAATGCATAAAACTTTAACGATTTAATCAATCTTTTAAAATGTAGTCAAATTAAATGAGAATAATTCCTTTCATTCTTTTGGTAAAACAAAACAAACAAAAAAAAAAAGAAAAGAAAAAGGGTTTAATATTGTTTGATATTCCTTTAAAAACTAATGTTTTATTTCTGGTTTTAATAGCATTATTATGTTTAGAACTACATTCTATTGTGCGAAAGCTAGATCTGTATTTCAGTACAGTAATATAATAGTAATATCATTTCTAGTTGAACCAAACTTGTATTTGGGTGGGTTGTGGTGAAGATCTGTGAGTTTCTGTGTGTGTCTGCTGAGAGTTTTCTAAAGTGAGATGCTGGTGAAGAGACTCTGGAGATGAAGTTCAGGTGTTCATACAGTGAGATGAAACTCAGATACTTCACCAATATCAGCATTCACAGATCGATCAGCATCCTCTGGACTGAAATTCACTGTGTGCTGGAGCTCCTGATTCACTCAGACAGTAAAGTCATCAGTGTGTGTGTGTGTGTGTGTGTCCTTGTGTTTGACAGGGTCGACATGTGAAAACAGGACAGCTGGCAGCCATCAAGGTCATGGACGTGACAGAGGTATGAGCTTCTCCATCTTCATGTCTTCATCTGAAGAGCATTCACGGTCACACTGTTAACACTGATGGATAATAATGCTCTTCTCTATCAGTCAGTGCATGTGGACTTCATGTTTACCCAAAGAAATTATACAGAAAGTAATGAAATTACTGCTCATTTAACTGTGTTTTAATCTAATCCTGATTTCTGAGTCCACTGGTTATTTATCCTGAATAACTGTACTCACTCTGCCTTCATGCAACAATACAAAGTATTGTTTTGTTGTTGTTGTTTTAACATAAGACAGAATAACCTCATTTGGAATAGTTGGAGTTAATATTAGTAATTTCATTAATTTAGCGTTTGACAGAAGCGTCTTCATTTTTCTTTATTCTTTCATTATTTGTTTGTTCATTTATATGATGTTATCATGCAGCCCTAAATGAATCACATTTGGCAATGAGCCAGCGGCTGATCTTACACTGAAAGAGCAAAGATTTGATGTGCTTGACATGGTTTGACTATCAGAATAGTTCAGAAATGAGACGTGTGTCTCTCAAACCTGTCTGCTGTTCCTGCAGCGTTTGTGAAGTATTTTTAGGCAGCAGCGATTCATCATGAATCACATCGCCTCTAAAAAGAAAAGACACAATGTCTATAAAATCATTATTCAGCTACAAAAAAAAAAAAAAAAAAACTCTAGAGAGGAGTATTTTAATGAATACATGCACTATTACATATTCATTATATTTTTACTGATCCTGTTCTTCAATATTTAAAGTAAGTTTGAATTAATCTGTCATGAAAACAAGTTTTAATTACACTGCAAAAAGTAGTAACCAGCAGTTGTTACTTTAAAGAGATATTTCTACTCAGTTTAAACTATAAAGTAGTTTTTGTGTTATAAATGACTGTATTTAGGTTGATTTAGCGATAATAAATATTGACTTGAAAAAATATGCACAAAACCAGCCATATGCGTAAATTTTCAGAAATTGAGATTTATAAATAAATTAAATCTGAATAAATAATCTTTCCATTGATGTATGGTTTGTTAGGATAGGACAATATTTGGCTGAGATACAACTATTTGAAAATCTGGAATCTGAGGGTGCAAAAAAATCTAAATATTGAGAAAATCGCCTTTAAAGTTGTTCAAATGAAGTTCTTAGCAATGCATATTACTAATCAAAAATTAAGTTTTGATATATTTACGGTATGACATTTACAAAACATCTTCATGGAACATGATCTTAATATCCTAATGATTTTTGGCATAAAGAAAAATGGATAATTTTGACCCATACAATGTATTGTTGGCTATTGCTACAAATATACCTGTGCTACTTATGACTGCTTTTGTGCTCCAGGGTCACAAATCCAGTTAATTTAGATGATACCATTTTTTAGTTTGCAGTTTAAATCATTATATTTCAACCACAAATTGGAGTAGAAACAATTACATAATTAAAAACTGCCTTATGTGCTTATGAGTTTTTATTTGAGTGTTGATTATTAAATAAAAGTGATTTTAATTAGTTGACTGTTAGCTGAACTTTATTTTCTGGTCTTGTGTAGAATAATAAGTGAGTTTGAGTGGTTTCAGTGGGTGATGAAGCGTTTGGAGAGCTCTGCTGTTTCCTGGTCCTCTTCCCGTCCCGCAGTGTCTGTCCTGAGAGATAACCGCTCCAGATTTCCTTTCCCTGACCATCACTTCCACACGCAGCGCTCTGTGAATCAGACTGAGCCTCTATAGAGCGTTCATATGATCTCTCACTCAGTGATGACCTGTGTGTCTTCTGCAGGACGAGGAGGATGAAATCAAGCTGGAGATTAACATGCTGAAGACTTACTCCCATCACAGGAACATAGCCACGTATTACGGTGCTTTTGTGAAGAAGAGTCCTGTGGGTCAGGATGACCAGCTGTGGGTGAGTGACACTAACAGACCTCAGTGAAACCAGCGCTCAGCCTCTGCTGTGCTCACTTCTATTATAAGCTGTCTAGTCATCTTAAAGGGACAGCTCACCCAAACACTTCCTCATTTACTCAAGTGCTGTTTTGCCAACACACTGAAACTCAATGTGTGTTTTCTGGACTCTCATCCAAGTGCAGAGCTCCAGACTCACACTGAATGATCACATTTTGTGTGCTCTTTTATTGCATGCACATTTCAAACATTAAAGTGTCCCTATTATGCCATTTTTAAGGCTCCTAATATTGTTTTGGGAGTCTCCTACAATAGGTTTACATGCATGCAAGGTGAAAAAACACTTGTTTTCTCAAAATATGCGTTTAATATCACCTCATTTTCCAACGATTCGTTCAAAGCAGTTCTAAGTTTCAGTCTCTCCAAACCCCTCCTTTCCATGAGCCTACTCTGCTCTGATTGGTCAGATGGCCCAGTCTGTTGTGATTGGTCTACCGCGTACAGCGCGTCAGAAACGATAGGCCCATTGCCATAGTTCTGTATTTTGAACGCGCGATAGAAAATATAAGCATCTATTATTTATCATATTTACAGGTTGTGATTCAGTGGAGCCGCTGGTTCAAATAAACTGGGTTCTGAACCATCTTTCAAGAGCAAGTGTTTTGTGTATCCCGCGCTGAACTCCCTGAGATTAGAGAAGCAGTCGTCAGTAAAATGATGTGTTTGCAGGCGGGTCAAGTTATTCACGGCCGGCCAATGTAGAACATAGGCGGGAATTATGCAAATGTGTTACCCCGTGACGTGTGGCCGTCATGGAAGTGGGATTCGAATTACTAACGACTCGTTTAGGCTGTATAGAGTCGATTATTTATTTTGGGAGACAATAACTTTATTTATCGTGCACTTTCGGATTTACAACTTTGCAGATCTTTTACATTCACATACAGCTACATTACACACTGCACGAAAGGAAATATTGGAAATGGTATAACAGGGGCACTTTAAACAGCAAACGGGCCACTAGACAGCACTGTGAGAAACCTTTGAGTTCAGTGAAGAATTCTGTTACAAACCCAAATATCTCTGATTTAAACGAGTCTAACGGATGAACCAGCGCTGACATTCTCAACAACACAAATCTCCAACTTTACCATGGATTTACTGTAGTCACACTAACTCAAACCATGGTATTGTGGCAAAAATGTGGGATTTTCATATTGAATGCTATTAAATATTAAAAATGTGTTAAATAAATTACTTTGGATCTATTGGAATATAATTACAGTAATTTTTGTTATGCCCGATTTTTATATTTGTATTTATATTAAAATGTTTAAGCTACTCTTTACAAGTATCATAACATATACCATAGTTTGGAGAAACCATATACTGTATTTATTGAGCAGCGTGCATGGTTTATCCATGGTCACAATGATCTACAATTGTATGATACTGTGGAAGAACAATTTCTGAGTTAAAAGTTTAAGTCAGTCACACTGTCAGAATATTTAAATACAGAAATAATGGTGTATTTGCAGTTCTTACAGATGTTACTGCTGTTACAGAAGAGCATCTGCATCTCAAACTCAGCGCTGTACTGTCAGATGTGCATTTACACCAGACAAAACATGCAGTAACTGCACATATTTATTAAATACAGTAGTAATCTTATTATTACTCTTGCTCACTACATGTAAACTACCAGTCAAACGTTTCTGAACAGTAAGATTTTAATGTTTATAAAGTCTCACCAAGCCTGGATGGATTTGTTCCAAAGTACAGCAAAAACAGTGCAATTTTGAAATATTTTTACTATTTAAAATAACTATTTTCTATTTGAATATATTTTAAAATGTAATTTATTTCTGTGATCAAAGCTGTATTTTCAGCATCATTATTCCAGTCTTCAGAGTCACATGATCCTTCAGAAATCATTCTAATATGCTGATTTACTGCTCAAGTAATATTTTTATTATTATTATCAACATTTAAAACAGAGTACATTTTTTTTCAGGATTCTTTGATGAATAGAAAGATCCAAAGATCAGCATTTATCTGAAATAAAAAGCTTTTGTAGCATTATACACTACACCATTCAAAAGCTTGGAGCCAGTGTTATTTATTTATTTATTTATTTTTTTTTAGAAATTAATACTTTTATTTAGCAAGGATGCTTTAAATTGATCAAAAGTGATGATAAAGACATTTATAATGTTACAAAATATTTCTATTTTATATAAAACAAAAGAGACGAATGAGCAAAGAAAGCAAAAAATGTCCATTATAAGCCTCATCCGAGTCTGGCTCTTGTAGTTTTGTCATTGGTCTGTGTGTTAGTGCTGAAAGAGTCCTTGAGTAAGTTCTGATCATTAAAAGGGCCGTTACAGTCTAAGCACTGAGTGTCCTGACGAGATCAGAAGCGCTCCAGTCGTCTGGTAATGTGTGTCTGTGTGTTGTTCAGCTGGTGATGGAGTACTGCGGCGCCGGATCAGTCACAGACCTGCTGAAGAAGACCAAAGGGAGCTGCCTGAAGGAGGACTGGATCGCCTACATCTGCAGAGAGGTTCTGAGAGTGAGTAATCACGACCCACAGCACTGCACAAGAAACCCAACGAGTCCACTGGAGCTAGAGCCCATCACCTCTGCCATTACTGTCAAATACAGACACGCTACAGTAAACATGGGACCTAGTGTGTGTAAAACAAGTCATGTGTTCATCCAATAAATTACTTTTATTACATTTTTTTCCAATATGTTTGTTCCAATAAGGCACATTTGAAAATTCAATTTGTACCACTGAATAAAATTGGTCCGAAAAATATTCATGACACAATTATAATGTCCTCATGGCAGCCAATGTCAAAACCAACCACATGACAGTTTAATGTAATGTTAATCAATAAAGCTAAGTAATTTCTTAAGTTTGATAATTAATCTGCTGTGTCGTGTTTATGACAGATTATGATGTGTTGGTTTATGTCAAGTTGTCATAACAAAGACATCTCAAACAATGTCATCTTTGCATTAAAACCTCCTTCATATTAATGACGTGTGTCATGTCATGATTATGAAGGTGTCTTATGCACACCCCTTCAAGTAAAGTGTTACCTTATATTTTAATGTGTATAATACCCAGAAAGATAAAAACCAGGTGCATTTCATGTCTGGATGAAGCCTGCACTTCATTTAGTACACTAAAGTTTATGTGGATAACAGAAAAGAGCACACATAAAAAAAAAGACTAAAAACAGTTTGTGTGGATAACAGAAAACAGCAAAGATCAATGAAAGCTCCCAGCATGCATTTCATCCACAGAAATCAGTGAATGAGACACGCATTTCATTCATGAAAGCAGTTGCTTGTGTTATGAAATGCATTCTGACCATGAAGTGTTTTTGTACATCATCCTTTCATTCTTCAGCATATCATCAAATGCATTTCATCCATGCTGAAAACTGGAATTTAATCTGGTGTAACAGAAATATGAAGCTTGTTCTTTCACTGGTTTTATAACGCTTATGATTATAAAGGACATTACTTGTAGAAATTCTCTATTCACAGTCAAACATGAGAAATTAAAGGGATATTCTGAATTCAGAAGTTAAGATGAATCAACAGAATTGTGGAATATGTTGATTATGTTTTGAAAATAAAACACTTCTATTAACTCTTCTGTTATTTGAGGGAAAAAGCTGTTTAATAATGTTTAATTCAGCAGCTAGAAATACACATAGATTTCACTGTTGAGTTGATGAGGACATGCACATCATTAAAAGAAATCAAAAATGCAAGTATCGAAAGTGCAAAAGTAATGAAATGCAGCTATTCCTTTATTTATTTATTTCTGCCCTGTGTGTGTGTGTTTGTAAAGTCTGGTTTTCTTCTGTTTGTTCTCTCAGGGTCTGTTACACCTGCACTCACATCACGTGATTCATCGAGACATTAAAGGACAAAACGTGCTGCTGACGGAGAACGCTGAGATCAAACTGGGTAAGACCTCCATTCATTACCAGCATATGAGAAATACTAGATATGATCATGTTTCACTGAGAAACAACGCAAGCTCACCCTTCAAACATGGTATGGTGAGTTGTTTTTCGTTACTTTTTCTTATTGTTTCTTATTTTATCTTAGTATGGTACTTTTCATGTTTCTATAAGCCAGCTTTTTATTTCTTATATGAAAGATGTTGCACAATCAATTTTAAAAAATAAAATAAAAATAGGACCCACTTTATATGAGTGAGTTTTGAACTACTTTACACTTACATGAAAAAAATAAGCATATGATACATTATACTTCTTGTATACATAGCAGTGTTATTTTAGTATCATTGATATAAAATTATCATTTTGTTAATATTTTGTATTAGAAATAAAAAAAAAAATTCTGTTTCCATATAATTTTTAAAGTTTTAGTATATTTGTTCTGGTTTTGTCTCTTTTTTTAATCTCTTTTGTTTTTGGTTGTTGTTTTTATTTTAATACTTAGACTATGCAAAAATTATATTTGATAAAAATATGTTACATAAAAAATTGTTTTTTTTAAACAGAACAATATGCATGCACATAAGAATTACCCTGTATCATATGCCGGTATATATATATATATATATATATATATATATATATATATATATAAATAATATACATATATATATAGCAGGAGACATTAGCCGGGTTTCCATCCAAAGTTGCGAATTTAACTTATGCGCAAAATTGAAACATTGCATAAAGCATTTGCGAATAAGCACCGTTTGCATCCAACAAGTCAAAGAGAACAAAATCGTCACTTCCTGATAAACTAGCTCTAAATATCACTAAGACAAGAGGGAGAAGCCACTGAATATAATAATTTTCATATATAATAAATTACTTGCGCCTCAGAGTGAGCAGATGAAACGAAATAAATGCTGTCATTGTTTTCGGAGGTGAATGCTGCCGTTTATGAACGCAGTTGTGTAAGAGAGTTCTGGGAGGCAGTTATACAGAAATACTTTGATGACAGACTTTGCTCAGACATTTCAGAACGACCATAACAACATTTCAGAAGCAGGTTAAGCTGTCCAATAGCGCAAAATCACATGACTTTTTTGATGCACATGGAGGAATTTTTTTTGGCAAATGCATTTTCATCTCCCATTATTCGCATTAACCCTTTTTTGCACAAGTCAAAAACCACCTCACGTGAGCATAAAAACATTTTTGCGAATTAAGGTATTTTTATTTGAAATTTGGCGTTTCCGTCACTCGTCTCTGATGCGATACTTCAAAATGTGCAACAAAACAGGGTGATGGAAACATAGCTATTGTTGATCTGTGTTTTTCCAGTGGATTTTGGCGTCAGCGCTCAGTTAGACAGGACGATTGGCAGAAGAAACACGTTCATCGGGACGCCGTACTGGATGGCGCCGGAGGTGATCGCGTGTGATGAAAACCCTGACTCCACATACGACTATAGGGTGAGTAAGACTACTCTACATCAGTGGCTGAACATGTTCACTCAGTGACTGTGATTTTACCACGTTTCAGAGCGATGTGTGGTCTCTGGGAATCACCGCTTTAGAGATGGCCGAGGGAGCGCCGCGTGAGTTTACATACGCAGAAACACTCTACATAACTCTACACAAGCTGCATATGTGACCCTGGACCAAAAAAAAAAACATTCATAAGGGTCAATCAGGGTTTGTTAGGATAGGACAATATTTGGCTGAGATACAACTATTTGAAAATCTGGAATCTGAGGGTGCAAAAAAAAAAAAATATTGAGAAAATCGCCTTTAAAGTTGTCCAAATGAAGTTCTTAGCAATGCATATTACTAATCAAAAATTAAGTTTTGATATGTTTATGGTAGGAAATTTACAAAATATCTTCATGGAGCATGATCTTTACTTAATATCCTAATGATTTTTGGCATAAAAGAAAAATGGATAATTTTGACCCATACAATGTATTGTTGGCTATTTCTACAAATATACCTGTGCTGCTTATGACTGCTTTTGTGCTCCAGGGTCACATATGGTCCAGTGTTTTGTGTATGATTCCTGTGTTTCTCCACAGCCTTGTGTGACATGCATCCCATGAGAGCGCTGTTCCTCATTCCACGAAACCCTCCTCCCAAACTCAAGTCCAAGAAATGGTGAGAGACTGCCGCTTATTACTGCCATAGAGTTTCCATGCAGACCTCAAAATGACTCATCGAGATCCCACACTAATATCATCAGATACAGAAAACAGCTAACTAACTCACTCTGTATCAGCGTTTAAACTTAAACATATATGCAGTAAATCTGTTTGATTGCTCCTGAAGGTCTAAGAAGTTTCAGACGTTTGTGGACCACTGTCTGGTGAAGAACTACCTCCAGCGGCCGTCCACAGAGACGCTCCTGCGCCATTCTTTCATTAAAGACCTTCCTAATGAGAGACAGGTGCGCATCACGCTCAGAGATCACCTGGACAGAACCAGGAAGAGGAGGCGAGAGAATGGTGATGAACGCATGCTCATTAAAATTACTCATTAAGATGAACATTATAATTACTTTCAAACGCATCCACTGTTCAGATGGTAGTGTTTGGCCTAATTTGCCTCACACTCTGTTTATGATCGATGTTAACAGAAGGGACGGAATATGAATACAGCGGCAGTGAAGATGAAGAAGATGCCATAAATGAAGATGAAGGTGAACCCAGGTATGTGTTACTACACCAAACTCTATATGAAACTTTAATATAGGCGTCAAAACATCATTACTTCCCAACCTTTTGGAGTTCAGACTGTAGAGTCGACGAAAAAACAGTGTTCTTGACTAGGGTTGGGTATCATTTGATTTTTATCAATTCTAATTCCGACTCTGCTTATAGATTCCGATTCTTATCGATTCCCAGTTTTGATTCTAATATGGTTAAAAAAATGAAGTAAAACATCAAACAGATGTCAAACATATTTATTCTGTCTCTTTTTGCAAAACGTTTAATTGCTGCTGAATACCGTGAACAAAAATCAGCTGGCTACATAAAGACTGGACTCCATTAAGAGCTGTTTGTGTGCAAAATAGAGCTGGACCATTCTGGATAAATTGAGACTTTTTTTGAATGGAGATTGTCGTTCTCTCACAATTCTGAAGAATAAATATTAGACAACTAAACAAAATCTCATGGAATTTATGAATGGAATGATTCAATGACTCACTCGAGATTTACTTGTTTCATTACTGGATGAATCAGTGTTTTTGAATGAATCTCTTGAATAAATGATTCAAAGACATACATTTTTAACAGCCCCTTTTCGCCACCTAAAAAAAAATGATGCGCACACAAAGTGCCCTATCATACACCCGGCACAATGCGGCGCAAGGCGCGGCGCAAGTGTTTTTGCTAGTTTCAGCCCCACGTAGTTCTCATTTTCTCGTCCAGCGCCGCATTGTTTAAATAGCAAATGTATTCGCGCCCATTTGTGCGCCCATGGACGTGCTGGTCTAAAAAAGAGGTGTGTTCAGGCGCATTGTTGGCGCGTTGCTATTTTGAGGAACTGAAAATAGACTGCGCCATAGACCAACTCAGACCTGGTCTAAAGTCAATGGCGCAATATTTTTTTTGTTATTTAAAGAGCGCGTTAGTAGAAAATGCGCCTCTGGGCGGGTCCCCAACGCGCGTTCACTTTGCTTATTACACACAGGGACGCGCAGCAGCACACAAACATGCCAAATTTTAAAAATTAAAGGATTACAGTGTAAAAGAATATTATTGTGTAGGCTACATAAATATAAAAATGTCATAATGGATAGTCATTGTGTGTATCAGAATTAGCCTACCTATTTGCTTGCGCATGAGCAGATCCGTTTGCTCTCTGGAGACGTGTTCAGTCTGTGCGCCTTAAAATTCAGCCGTTTAAATAGCAAATCCGCCATGGCACGAGCGCAACTCGCTCTTAAAGGGAATGGGAGATGAGACTCTGATTGGTTTATTGCACATTATGCCCAAAAACACACACATTAACCCTTTTAGACCACGCGCCGGGAGCGCCGAACGTTTTTCCCGTCGTTATACTAGCAAAAGTGGATTCGGAAATGGCCTAAGTGCACCTGCGCCATGCGCTTTAGACCATGCCCTTGCATCGTTAAAATAGGGCCCAGTAATTGATAGGCGGAATTGAAATTGAAATTTTACAACTAGTATCCGATTCCTGACCTTAAGTGTCCGATTCTGGAATTGAAATTGATTTTTGATTCCCGTCCCTAGTCATGACTCGTTTCACTTCTGTAGATGTACTTCATGTTATCCATGAGCACTTTGAAAACAAAGAGGGTTTGACAGCTGTTACAGCCCAGCAGGCACAAAACAGGCACACAACGTCATAAGACGTTGATATTTGGTTAAATTTTGGTTGCGACGTCGGGTGACCAAAATTCAACGTAAATTCAACGTCTAATGTCAATGTTAAATTGATGTCCAATACCGACGTCAGCTGACGTGAGATTTTGTTGTTTTTAGGTTGTGCAACCAAAATCCAACGTTAAGTCAACGTCAAATTGACGTCAAATTTTGACGTCAACCCGATTTTCATTTTCAACCAAAATGCAACGTCTGTCAGACGTCATGTCCAATGTCAACCTGACGTTACATAGACATCTGGTGCCTGCTGGGAGCGGCAGAGAAACTCGTTACACTTTGATGAAAGATTAAAACGACTAACTAGACTCTTTTCCACCATCAGCTGCGAAATTGCTGATCTGATCCAGCTCTTTCTTTACATTCTTACAAAATCAAGATTAGAACGTAGATGAATGGAGAAAGTTCACATCGTACAGAAAAGTAACAATTCTAGACTAGCTACAAAGAACATAATGTATGAATAATAACATTTATGAATTTTAATGAGTTAGCTAGCATGATGTACCTGCTACACGGATAAAAAAAAAAAAACATACTGTACTGGAAAACCATCATTGCATTTGAGCAGCATGGTTGAACATGCTTAACTAAGCGGGAACAGTTTGTATCGCACCATGCCGGACCTCATTCAAGTGGAAATAAAACAAGTGCTCAGAACTGTTCGGTCATGTCTCTCTTTGAACTGATGATAATAAGACAGAGAATGTCCATTAGGAATGTAAATCAGTTTGGATTGCCTGTTAAATCTGAGAGGTGAGATCTGGCTGGTTGCATAAAAGGTTTAGACTAGTCTTAGTCATCTAATTATTTTCTGTAAGACTGGTCATATTTTTTTTAATTCGGTTACATAAAAGCATAGATTAGTCTAAGTTGAATCCAAAAATAAGACTGCCCTTAAGCAAAGAAAATATAATTCCTAATATATAAATGATCAATATATTAAATGATATGACAGTATATTAGAAAATATACCGAATAATATATTGCGCAAATATATTACAATATCGAATACCATTTTACATTTCAAAATAATACAACATTAAACACTAACAGATCTCCCCCTACATTAATATTGAGCAAAAACACATGAAGGACTCTATCATTCACTCGGCACAATGCGGCGCCAGGCGCGACGCAAGTGATTTTTGCTAGTTTCAGCCTGACTCAGTTGTCATTTTCCCGTCCCGTGCCACGTTATTTAAATAGCAAATGAATTTGTGCCCATTTGTGCACCCACGGGCATGCTGGTCTGAAAAAGAGGTGTGTTCAGGCGCATTGTTGGTGCGTTACTATTTTGAGGAACTGAAATAGACTGCGCCATAGACCAACTCAAACCTGGTCTAAAGTCAATGACGCAGTAGTTTTTTTGTTATTTAAAGAGTGCGTTAATATAGGTGGGTCCACAACACACGTACACTCTGCTTATTACACACACAGGGATGCACAACAGCACACAAACATGCAAAATATTAAAAATGAAAGGATTACAATGTAAAAGATTATTATTGTGTACATAAATATAAAAATGCCTACATGTCATAATGGATAGTCACTGCATGTATCAGAATTAGGCTACCTATTTGCTCGCGCACAAGCAGATCCTTTTCCTCCCTGGAGACGCGTTCAGTCTTTGCACTTGCAAATTCCGCTGTGTAAATAGCGAATGCGCCATGGCACGAGCGCAGCTGGCTCTTCAAGGGAATGGGAGATGAGACTCTGATTGGTTTATTGTAAGTTATGCCCAAAACATACCCATGACTCATTAAGGCAATAGGAACAACCTTTTTAGACCATGCACCGGGAGCGCCGATGGTTTTTCCCATCGTTAAACTAGCATTCTAGCTAGCAAGTGGATTCGGACGCACCCTAAGTGCACCTGCGCCGTGCGCTTTAGACCTTGTGCTTAGATCATTAAAAGCATGCTGTGAACTAGAAATCTGATTTAACTCATTCTGTGAATGTGTGTATATATGTGTGTACATACATTCACATTTATATAGGAACATATATATGCAATATATGTACACAATAAAGGATTAAAAGTTATGAATTAGATTGATCTTTGTCTTCATTTCTAAATAGATTTGTATATATAGGCATACATTGTCAATGCATATATTGCTGTATATTGACAAATATAAGCTCATGTTTCCCATATATGGAAATGTATTATGTAACATATTGTCTTATATTTTGCAGTGTATTCCCATGTGTTTTTGTTAGGTAAGGGTGGTTACCCTAACTGCTAGTTGGTCAAACTTGTACTTAAGACACTGTCTTAACATAGAGGCTAAATTTATGCAACTGGCCCAGGGCCTGGAATAGTAAACTAGTTCATCACTGAGAGTGAAGCTAGTTGATGTCAGAATGGCTTGATGATGTTTGTGCCACAGCAACCGAAAGGTGGATCAAAACTTACATAAAAACTGAAGTTATGTAAGCATGAATGGCCTTGCTCTGGTCTCTGCATGATGAGCAGATGTCAGCGAGCGTGTCTCCATATGGCAGATGGCATGAGAAGTGACCGCGGCTCTTGTGTTTGTGCTCACACAGCTCTATAGTGAATCTTCCTGGAGAGTCCATGCTGAGACGAGAGTTCCTGCGTCTGCAGCAGGAGACACACTCTCAAACACACCTGCTCCAGCAAACACACAATCAGGACGACTACAAGAAACAGCTGCTGGCCGACAGACACAAGAGAATCCAGCAGCAGCAGGAGGAGCGCCGCCGCCTCGAAGACGTACGGATCAACCCTTCTTCAGTCTTCAATATGTCACATGAGTGCTTGATTCACTGATGCACTGTGTTTTACGCTGCAGCACCTGGCTTTATTATGTTTAGCGTTTGTTTGCATCTTCAGTGTGCTTCTAAACATGTCAAAGTGATGTTATGTGTGTCCGTTCAGTCGTAGCATGTTTTACTGGAATGTGAATTGCTCATTCGTTCTGTGCTTTTAAATCATTTTAGCAGCATTTGGATGTGTTTCTCGAAAGCTTTTGGTCTGAAAGCTTGTGCTTGAAATGACGTCTGGAGACAAAACAAAACTATGCCAACATCCCCAGTGAAAAAAACAGCATATGCTGGTTAGGTATGTTTTGAAGCATGGCTGCTGGATTGATCTGGTCTAAGCTGGTCCTTAGCTGGTCATGTGTTGGTGATGAGCTGGTTTAAGCTGGTCATGTGCTGGTTTAAGCTGGTCCTTAGCTGTTCATGAGCTGGTTTAAGCTGGTCATGTGCTGGTCATGAGCTGGTTTAAGCTGGTCATGTGCTGGTCATGTGCTGGTTTAAGCTGGTCCTTAGCTGTTCATGAGCTGGTTTAAGCTGGTCATGTGCTGGTCATGAGCTGGTTTAAGCTGGTCATGTGCTGGTCATGAGCTGGTTTAAGCTGGTCATGTGCTGGTTTAAGCTTGTCCTTAGCTGGTCATGTGCTGGTCATGTGCTGGTTTAAGCTGGTCCTTAGCTGTTCATGAGCTGGTTTAAGCTGGTCATGTGCTGGTCATGAGCTGGTTTAAGCTGGTCATGTGCTGGTCATGAGCTGGTTTAAGCTTGTCCTTAGCTGGTCATGTGCTGGTTTAAGCTGGTTTTGTGCTGGTCATGAGCTGGTTTAAGCTGGTCCTTAGCTGGTCATGTGCTGGTTTAAGCTGATTTAAGCTGGTCATGTGCTGGTCATGTGCTGGTTTAAGCTGGTCCTTAGCTGTTCATGAGCTGGTTTAAGCTGGTCATGTGCTGGTCATGAGCTGGTTTAAGCTGGTCATGTGCTGGTTTAAGCTGGTCATGTGCTGGTCATGAGCTGGTTTAAGCTTGTCCTTAGCTGGTCATGTGCTGGTTTAAGCTGGTCATGTGCTGGTCATGTGCTGGTTTAAGCTGGTCCTTAGCTGTTCATGAGCTGGTTTAAGCTGGTCATGTGCTGGTCATGAGCTGGTTTAAGCTGGTCATGTGCTGGTCATGAGCTGGTTTAAGCTTGTCCTTAGCTGGTCATGTGCTGGTTTAAGTTGGTTTTGTGCTGGTCATGAGCTGGTTTAAGCTGGTCCTTAGCTGGTCATGTGCTGGTTTAAGCTGATTTAAGCTGGTCATGTGCTGGTCATGAGCTGGTTTAAGCTGGTCATGTTCTGGTCTTAAGGTGGTCCTGAGCAGGAGCTAGTTGCTTAGGACAAGCTTAGGACCAGCTCATGACCAGCTAAGGACCAGCTTAGACCAGATCAAACCAGCAGCCATGCTTCAAAACATACCTAAACAGCATATGCTGTTTTTTTCAACAGGGATATGAATATCTTTACAAAACTATCACTTTTATTTTGAAGCAGTGAAGGAAAATCAGTCAACGTGTCTTAATGCCATTTGAACAGCATGCCAGGATGAATTCAGTTAGTTGATGAAAGTCTAGACATGAGGAGAAGCTGAAGCAGAGACTTTCGTTCACTCTTGGTGTCTCTCCATCAGTGTTATTCTGAGTCTGAACGGCTGTACTGTTGTTCTGTGGTGTGTACAGCAGTGCAGATGAAGAGTGTGTGTGTGTCTGGTGGTTCACAGCTGTGTGTTTGTGTTTGTGAAGCAGCAGGAACGGCTCTTAAACCAGACTGGACTCCAGTGGCCAGAGCTCCAGGAGATGATGTGGCAGGAGGAGACTGACGTGACAGAGAAAAGCAGAAGAAATCACAAGAAACAGGTTAGAGTTTATGAGTTCAGTTGGCCCTTCAATGAGTTTCGATATTTATAATGACTTTTTGCCAAACAGTCACATCAATTTTTTTTCTTCTACATTTCTTATGTACGTATTCATCACTGAGTGTGTGTGTGTGTGTGTGTGTGTGTGTGTGTGGTTATTGTTATTGTGTGTTTCTTGCATATGTAATTCATGCACAAAAGTCAAGGTCAGGTTCATATCCTCAAAGCAGGTCTCGCTCTTTGTGAAGTAACATTCACTAATCAAACTGTATCACACAACATTAGTGCTGTATATTCTGGAATAATAGTCATGTGTTTTTTATGATCTGAAACATGCTGTGACTTATATAATGGCATTAAAGTCAAGCACACAAAGAGCTGGTCAGTCTGACACTGCTGTTTATCCATGATTTGAACAATATTTCACTGGAGCACACACACAGGACCTTGTTTCTCTTCCCAAATATTCATTCTTGTCTTTGTTTATTTGTATTATTATGTTTTTTTTTATAAACATGTATTCCTTTCATTCACTTCTAATCCCTATATGTGCATCCTTTAATGTGGCAAAATAGAGCAGCATTGTAGATCAGATCAGTTTTTCCTTGTAAAAAATACCAAAGATCATTTATGATTTCTGTAAATGGTGGTAAATAGTCAGTTGTTGGTGAATTAGACTATTTTCCACACAGATATGTTTTATCTTGTGGGTTTCAGTTTGTATCTCTCCTCACATTTAACAGTTTTTTTTTTTTTTTTTTTTTTTTTAAATTCAAAAGTGAGAAAAAAAAAAACAATATTAATACAAATTACTGACACTGTGGGAAAAACAATGAAAGAGAAGGGAAAGGAAGAAGAAAAGAAAAAGACAACAAATTTAAAGGCAGTGGAATTTAAAAAATAATACGGAAAGTAATCAACATAAGCTGACATAGGTGATAAGCTGTGTAAGTTATATGTGTCGTATATGTTATATAAAGGGACAAAATGCTTATCATGGGTTTATCATGAGTTATGACAAAGAGAAATCAGTTCTATTTAGGTATTGGAAAAAGGGGATCAGTCTTGTGTGAAGGAATCGATCTTCTGTGCGAATGCATTAATATCTCCAGGCTTGCATGTGTTAAGAGTTTTGTAGAGTAGGATGTTTGTTACTGAGATGATTAGAGATCAGTAGGGCTGTTATGGGACAGACAGGGAATCTGTGTGTTTGTTAGGGAAGGTAACGGCCTGTCAAGTGTATTCACTGTTTGGGCTATAGCACATTTCCCACTCGCCGCTAATTCACATCCACTTTAAATTCGTTTAGGATTGGTGTTTATTATAAATGTTGTTTATATGAATACCACTATAACTTATTTATTTTACACTTACATTTCTTCATTCTTGTTCTGTTTACCATTAACTTTAAAGTGTTTCTGTGGTTTGAGATGGACTTGTATAGTGTTTAAAGTGTTTGGCTTTATTTAGTAGTAATTTACGTCATTTGAATGAATGTAATAATGAAATGTGACTTAGACTGATGCAGATTATCAGTGTTTCTCTTAACAATGCAGTTTTGATCAGGTGCGGCTTATATTCATGTGACTTATTTTCCAGAAAATATGATAGTTCAGCTTTTTGAACATGATCAGAACCTTCTTTTCTTGACTCTTTTTAGCAGCATTGTTGTACATGTCCACCGCTGTTTTTCTGGTGTAATGATCTGCTTTTTGTCTCTGTATTTCAGCCCAAAGACGGTGAACATCACAGGACTGATCCTGAATCAGCGGCTGTGAGTCTGTTTGCTGAGCAGGTAAAGACCTTCACTGCAAAAAAAGGCTTATCTTAGTATTTTTGTCTTGTTTCTAGTCAAACTATCTAAACATTCTTAAGTCAAGATGCATTTACTAGATAAGCAAAATGACGTAAGATATTTAGTCTTGTTTCCTGGGGAAAAAAAATAAATAAATTAAGTGAATTTTGCTTAAAGCAAGTAAAATTATCCGCCAGTGGGGTAAGAAAATTACTCTTAAAACAAGATTATTTTTCTTACCACACTTGTTTTAAGCAAAATGCACTAAATTTAGATTTTATTCCCCTGGAAACAAGACTAAATATCTTACGTCTTTTTGCTTATCTAGTAAATGTTTTAATTCAATCTTAATTCAAGAATTTTTAGATATTTTGACTAGAAACAAGACAAAAATACTAAGTAAGATAAGTCTTTTTTCAACAGCGGCTGTCTGATAATGCTTGATTCATGCTGCATGCTGATTACTGATCTGATTGAGATTTCAGATAGTCTGCTGTTTTTTGTCAGTCATATTTAGATGTCAGTCTGAGGTAGTGATAGTAATACACTAACCAGGTGTGATTTGAAGTTTCACAGCAGTGGTTAACGGTTGGTTAACTGCAGAAAGTGTTTTTGGTGTTTTTGTATGGCGAGCACTAAGCTGTAAATCTGACTGTTTTCCCACGCACACATCTGACTCCACACTCTTTTTTCTCAGATCAGTATTTGATGTACACGTATTAGTTGATGTATTTGATCATGCACTGAGGCGGTCAGGGTTTGTTTTGTGCTAATGGCGTGCTGATGTCCAGCAGGGCAGGAGAGATCAGTCTCCGCTGCTGTTCCTCCAGCACGAGCCGGCGCTCCAGCAGAAGAGTCCTCGAGACGCTCGACATGACGAGGTAAAACACACACCGCTCACAATGCATGTAACGTAACACGTTCTGACTGATGCTGTCGTTTGTGATGATGATGATGATGATGATGATATGAAACTCTGGCGCTCAGCTGGCAGGTAAACTGGAGTCGCTGGACGCTCATCTGGTCAATCTGAATAATATAGCCGTGAGGATTCCTCATGTTCAGTCTCGTCTGGGATCAGGGAGCAACTCCAGTCCTTGTACTCCAGCGCTCCAGAGAGCAGCCAAACCAACGGTACATTCACAGACAGCTCTGCTTTTCTCTGGTCTCATGCACTAAATCATACTATAGCTCGGTTCACAGGTGTGACCAGTGAGAGAAACCAACAGAACTACAAAACTAGAACAGGAAACCAAATGCTTAAACCTTCAACAACACACAAAACTAGGAAGATGTGACTGTAAGAATGTAATACATACTGTTATTGGATGATAGTTCAGAAAAAACACAAGAGTTTGCTTTTGTATTTTCATGATTTACAAAAGAGATTATTTCCGTCATTTGTCATTTTGTTTTTTCTTAATTTTATTTATTATTATTATTATTTATTTATTTATATATATATATATATATATATATATATATATATATATATAGTGTGAAATGTATGAAACACAAACAGGATTTTCTTTCTTTCACTTTTTTTTTTTTTTTGTTTTTCTGTTTCTGTCGTCAAACAGCTGCAGTATCTGGAGTGTCTCAGCACATGATTAGCATATGCACACAAACATAGCATG
This sequence comes from Spinibarbus caldwelli, assembly GCA_039654775.1. Lineage (NCBI taxonomy): Eukaryota > Metazoa > Chordata > Actinopteri > Cypriniformes > Cyprinidae > Spinibarbus > Spinibarbus caldwelli. The sequence continues at coordinate 30,681,233 of CM077247.1, read as the reverse complement.
AATAAACATACTTTACAGAGCTTTACAAAGGCCAGATTGCCTGATTCCAGCTATAATGACATAAAACAAGCATGTAGGATATGTGTTGAGTTGGTGAAGTGAACAGCTGTGTGATTTGTGTTGATTTCAGAACATGAACGTGTGTCCCAGTCGAGAGATTCACCACAGCAGCTCCATGACAGACGTCTCATCCACTCCTCTCTCTCCAGCGCTCGATGAAGTCTTCTTCAGCCCTGACGAGCAGCCGCCGAAGGTTCGTTACCACCGCTCCTCCGAAAAACCTTACTATGACCCTCTGTTCACACTGCAGAGACACCAACACTGTACTGTATCATATACTGTTCATTACAGTATTTGTTCATATTTATTACAGTATTCAGAGAAAATATCAGAGTAATCCACAGCTAAATCATGACTGAATGTTTTGCTGTGTCAGAAACATTTGTATAGGTGGCACCTGTTAAAAGTGCAGTCGAAACAGCTTCCTCTCCCCAAGGGAGGTGCCTTCCTTCCTTCCTTTAATGTGACACTCATTCACAGCAGATGAACGGTTAACACAAAAATAGAATGTATTAATGTAGGTCAAAGGCATTCAGTGAAGAGTGCTGGGGAGAATAATAAGCTTAAATGACCCTGAACAAGCTAACTAAATAAATACAGTACATACATACCCCAGCATGCACCTTGATATCAATTTGATGTCAAATATTAGTCAAGACTTTATCGAGATGCTGTAACATCATTTTAAGTTCAATTTGGATGGGAATTACTTCCAGTGGTAATTGGGTGAAAATAGGATGTTAATCTCACATTAGTTTAATGTATATGTAGACCAATATGTTTGACTTTCAATTTACATCAAATCAAAGCCATGTCAAGTTTTTTACATCACTTTGATTTGCATATTTGACCTGTGTTTTGATGTCAGACTTTTCAACATCAATTGCCCGCTGGGACATAAACATGTAAAAACTGTAACAAGAGTGATTGATAATCTCTTGATTTTTACAAACATTGTCTCAAGATTCCAGAGCGAACGACGTCGAAGTTCAAAGATGTCGTGGGTCACCACAGATATGGGTCCAGGTGAGCTGATACTGTGCTTGTGCTGTTTGTAAACCTCACTGCATACAAATGCACGTTAGTTGAGCTCAGAGTTATTCCTCAGATGAGAACCTCTGTGTGTTTTGTTTCTTCATGTCTTCAGTGGTGATGGTCTGTCTGCTCTGGACGCCAGTGTGAAGATGTCCTTCAGCTCCAGCAGCAGCTCACAGTCAGGTCTGATTCACTGAGATCCATCAGAATCAGCTCAGTTATGTGTCTTTGTACACTGTCATGCAGACGCTCTTGTTCTTGCAGGTTACTGTATGCAGGACAGTCCAGCTCATCCCAACAGAAATGCTCAAACCTCACCACAGAACCAGGTGCAGATCTGAAGTAGATCCGCTTTTACGCAGTGGATCTTTAAAGTGTTTATTTTCAATATCGAATGTGACCCTGGAGCACAGAACCAGTCCTAATTGTGAAAATTTGAAATTGAGATAAACTGAATAAATAAGCGTTCCATTGATGTATGGTTTGTGAGGATAGGACAATATTTGGTTGAGATACAACTATTTGAAAATCTGGAATCTGAGGGTGCAAAAAAATCTAAATACTGAGAAAATCACCTTTAAAGTTGTCCAAATGAAGTTCTTAGCAATGCATATTACTAATCAAAAATGAAGTTTTGATATATTTACGGTAGGAAATTTACAAAATATCTTCATGGAACATGATCTTTACTTAATATCCTAATGATTTTTGGCATAAAAGAAAAATGGATAATTTTGACCCGTGCAATGTATTGTTGGCTATTGCTACAAATATACCTGTGCTACTTATGACTGCTTTTGTGCTCCAGGGACACAAATATAGAATATGGACATGACTAACAGTAACAGACTGCTGGCCTTTAATATCAAGCTGTTTTCCTCTTTAAGGGTTTGGGAATGAAGTCTCCGTTCAGTCCATTAATGAAGCTTGCGGAATATTCTTCCTCCAGTGATGAAGATGATGAGAGGACCAGGTAATCTCACTGCGATGCTTTCCTCTCCTGATGTTAACCAGTTTAAACACAATCACAGAGTTTAATGATTGCATGCAGTTAGTGAAGTGCTGATTGACAACGTCATGGATTTTGTGGATATACTTAAAATATAATATACTGTTCATGCTGAGATGATCAGCCGTAACAATGTCTTAAAGAGACAGTTCACCTAAAAATAATCATTCTGTCATGCTGTTTGATGTTGGGTGAATCTCTGTAACCCTTTTAAGCTCTGATATCAGAGTAATGCTGATGTGATGTAAGTGAATGTGAAGGGACACATATGGCTGGTCCAGTGTCAGGGGTTTCTCAAGGCACTGATGAAGGCAGTGAAGACGTCTCAGCGCCTGTAGCGATCACATGCTCATCACTGCAGTGTCTCACCAACGTCAGTCCACGCTAGCTTCGGCTGATCCGTCTCTAACAGTACAGAGGGCTGCAGGATCTGTCCAAACCATCACATTGGGATTATTTTGACAGATATGAATTTTAAACCTTTTGAACTAAAAATAAGAGAGTTTACTTTAAATTTCATGCACTTATCAGTTACCATTTTTCACCATTTTTCTCAGTAAATATATTTCTAAAGGTGCTGTTGACATGGAATTTTCACCAGATGTCGGAAACAACCCAAGCAATACATACATACAAAGAAAACAAAACAAATAAGTTCAGAAATGTGTAATAAAATGGAATGACACAGGGAAAAGTGTTGAACACATGAAGAAAGGGAGGTGCAAAAAGGCATGGAAAGCCAGTCAGTAATTAGAAAGCAATCCTGCCCCTTGACAAGTAAACACGGTCTAGTTATGAAAAGATTCAATATAAAGCATCGTTTTGAGTGCCGTAATGCACGCGCCGCCTGGCAACGCACGCTGATTTAACACACAAGCCTTTTCTTCCCTCAAGAAGAAATGTCTCATAGCAATATCAATCTCCTCGGAGAAAGATAGCTGCAGCAGTGAGCTCTCGCTTAAAGGGGGAAGAACCGCAACGCGGGCTTCCGAATCCCGAGAGAGAGCGTTAGATCTAGGGAATGCAGGTGGAGAGAGGACGAGCCATCTCCAACCCGTCCGCCAGATCCATGTGCGATCCCCGCGATCTCAATCGCCGCCGTGCCTCAGCAGCAGCGGGACCAGAACGACGAGATGGCAGGCACGGACACACTCCTCGGAGCGTGCCCGACGGGATCGGAGCGTTTACAGCGGGGACGAGCGCAATCAGCCCCCTCGAGAGCTGACTGCGCAAGCTCCGCTCCCCAGAAATGCTGCTCATAATGAATTCATTCATAATATGCTTGTGCTAACAATGTGCTTGTGCAAACAATATGCTTTTCGAAAGCTCATCGTCATCCTCCATGTCAACCCCCTCGGAGGAAAACAAGCGGAGCGTCGAGCCCTCTCTCCGGGGGAAATAAATCGTTTCAGACGAGCTTCCGAACCCAGAGAGAGGGCGTTGGATCTGGTGGGAAAGGCAAGAAGACAGGGGATACCCAGTCTCCATTCCCTCCACCAATCCATCTGTGATTCCCACGAGCACAGCCGCCGCTCTGCCTCGGCGAAAGCGGGGCCGGCACCGCGAGGAACGCTGGCGAAGACTCCCTCTTCAAAGAGAGCCCTACGAGAGCAAGCATACGCAGATAACAAACGCTCGCAATGCGGGCAGTCAGCTCCCTCGAGAGCTGACTCTGCGTGCTCCGCTCTCAAGCAGACAACACACAAACTGTGTGCATCCCTACCCGTAAAGTAGCGCGGGCAGGGAAGAACACACAGCCTGAGATGCTGCCCGCTCTCGCCGTATGTTTGTCTACACTCGTATTTTTTATTTTTTTTTTCCCTTTTAGGTAAAATAAAGAGTGATAATGGACAGATAACACCAAATAAGACTGACACACACAGTGCGCTTGCTGAATGACAGAAAGCTGATGCCGGTTTCACCGCACGTGCTTTTATGCTTCCTGGTTGCTACGTCACCCTGCCCGTGATGTCTCGCCCATCCATTGGACTGATTACACATGTGACTCAGAGCGTGGTCACGCTGAAGGCGTTCCCAAAGCGTTTCGACGCAGCTCGAGCTCCTGAAGAGGAAACTTAGCTTTAACCTATTAATAAATAAACTAACAAAATATTTGGCGAAAGAATAAATCACTGTACACCCTGTAGTTGTGGTGTCATATGTCCAGGACTAATTCTGCCTCAAAAGCAGCTGCTCACTTATTTTGATAATTTAAAATATTTATATTGCATATTAAGAACAATTATGTTTGTATTGTATGAACACATCATTAGCTAACTGCATGCTCAATCCAAGATGGTCTTGAGCAAGACACTACAGTGATTATTTAAATGCAGTGTCTGCTTTGCGTGCTGTAATATTACATTGCCATCTGATTACTGTACATACTGCTGCGGTTTATATTAATTGTGTCCAAATTAAAATTTGCAACTAGAATGCTGTGCATGCTGCTGCTGTGAAAACCTCGATGACTGAATGCCTATATTATCTGCCGCTACTGCGCAAAGCGACTGAACTGATGTGAGCTCCATTAATTAGGCATATAAGTAGCTAGGCAAATGCCTATTTTAGTCTAAATGGTGTGAGCGGCACAACATGACAAAATCAAAAAACCCATTACGATAGGTAAAGCTGTCTGCAATATATGCACTGCGATACTGCCAACGCAACAAAACTTCTGCTACTGCTGCTATTAATAATATTCACTAACATTTCAATACTGAGTTGAAATACGAGCTGTGTGCTATTAATGAAATTCACAATGTTTTAGTAGGAATTTACTGCGTGAGCTATTGCGGTTGTAATATTTAATTCAAATTTGCTAGCATAATCTGCTGCTGCATGAAACCTGCTGTAAGCCCTGTTGAATAAGCAAAGTATTAAATGCCTATTGCACTTTAAAGAGTTAATTTACCCTCCATGATTTATCACTAAAATTGCATACAACTAAAGTGCTTTCTGCTGCTATAATAGCAACAATAATAATTTGACTTGCCATGCATGCTGCTACTAATATTATCTAACCTTGCATCTGAATTTGCTATGCATACTATAAAATTTGATAACATTGCGATCTGAATAGCTATGCATACTGCTGCACAAAAGTACTTAGAATTGCTAAGCATGTTTATTAACAAGCACACAATCAAATGATGCCTATTTTGCTTTGAAGAGTTCACAAAATCTACTGTAAGCCCTGTTAAATAAGCAAAGAAATAAAATGGCTATTTCAGTTTAAAGAGTTACTTACCCCATGCGTTATCACTGAAATGTCAAGCAACTAAAGTACTTTCTGCTACCGCTGCTATATTAGCAACAATAATTTGACTTCCTGCTGCTGATATTATTTCTAACATTGCATATGAATTTATGCATGCTGCTGCAATCTGCATGCGATCTGAGTAACTATGCATACTGTTGCTACAGCTGCACAAAGGTACTTAGAAAAGCTATAAGCCCCTTTTAAATAAAACACAACTGATGCCTATTCGCTTGAAGAGTTCACATACCATCCATTTTTAGTCACTGAAACTTTAGCAACTAGTTTACCTACTGCTGCCGCAACTAAAAGCATGATTTGATTTGCTATGCATACTGCTAATAATAATAATAATAATAATAATAATAATTCACTAATAACGCAGTCTGAAATTCTATGGATACATCTGCTACACGCCATGAAAGTTCTAGAATTGCAGCCATGTGAAAAGCCCATCCATATATTATCAATGAAATTTCATGCAAGTAAAGTACTTTCTGCTGCCCCTGCTGCATTAGCAACAATAATAATAGGTTGCTATGCAGACTGCTGCTAATATTATTTCTAACATTGCATCTGAATTTGCTGTCATTCTGCTGCTATTAAATTTGCAATCCGAATAGCTATGCATACTGCTACTACAGCTGCACGAAAGTACTTAGAATTACTATAAACAACTTTATTAAACAAGCAAATGCAAACAAATAATGCCTATTTCACTTTGAAGAGTTCACGAAATCTCTGTACACCCTGTTAAATAAAGTAATAAAAGCCTATTTCAATTTTAAAGTGTTACTTCCCCCATGTTACCACTGAAATTTCATGCAACCAGATACTTTCTGCTACCGCTGCTATAAACAACAGTAATAATTTGACTTGATTGCTATGCATACTGCTATTGACAATTCAGTAATAACGCAATCTGAATTCTATGATACTGCTGCTACACTCCATGAAAGTACTAAAAATGCTGTAAACTGAATACACAAATAGTAAATTACAGTTTAAAGTGTCCTACTAATTGCTGCATTGAACATGGGCTACTGCTTGGAAATGATTTATTATTAGTAGTATCTTTATATTTTAAACAAATTCATGATTTATTATATTTAAACTATCACTAAACATGACTTTCATAATAAACTCTCCACTACCGCTGAAACAAGGTAATGAGTGAAATAGAGATGTGGCCCCTATAAGCCATTGGCTGCATATGCAGCATGAACCAATCAGCTTGTGCCAAGTCGTTTAACTCTCTGAATATCAGTTACGTTAACCCTTCAGTCTGCACCATCTAGAATTTCATGACTGAACTATAGTACATTTCATAGAAGAGGCCTACAGAACCTTCAAGATTTGAAAAAGAATGGGCCAAAATCACACCTAAGTAATGCATGCGACTACTTTCTCCTGCAGGAGGCGTCTTGAAGCTGTCATTACCAACAAAGGCTTTTGTACAATGTATTAAATAAATTTCAGTAGTTCAATACTTTTTCCCTGTGTCATTCCATTTTATTACACATAACTTAATTTCTGAACTTATTTGTATTGTTTTCTTTGTATGTATAGATTACTTGGGTTGTTACCGGTTGTTATCTGGTGGAAATTTCATGTCAGCAGCACCTTTAGAAATATATTTATTGAGAAAAATAGTGACGTGTTCAATACTTATTTTACCCGCAGAAGTCAAAGTATATTTGTACACTTAATTACCTGGCTTTTAGTCGTTTACTCTTTTGATAGAGTAGCCTAGTAAATATCTTTCTCACACATACTGGCTTCTTTAAGATAGTATTTCAGCATTTTATTTACTATTTTGAAAATTACATGTTTGTGTAACTAGTATGTGTGGCTCTGAACAGATCAACATTCGTCTTACTCTTCACGGTGTGAGAATATTGTAACAGACGAGTGCTGGATGGGTCTATACCAATCAAATGAGCACATAAATAGGAAGCTGGTAGTATACTTAAAGTGCAAAAATAATATATAAATAGTAAACTGTAAGTGTGATGTTAAGTTCACTTAAGGAAAGCTTGTAATTATACTGGCAGCTTAAAAGCTATTAAACTAGTAGTTTACTGAGAGCATTCAAAGAGCAATCAATGTGTCTTTCATATACTAAAAACTAGGCTAGTGAACAAACAGCATACTTATGTTTACTAGTTATGTAGTCAAAGTTTACTACTGTTACACTGAAAGTACACTAAATGTATACTATTATAAACTAAAAATAGGGCCAGTTTAGTCCCAAGATGTTTTTTAAATAGTAAACAATTAAGTATACTTAAGTATACTATACACTGCACACTTGGAATATATACATTTACTTAATAAAATGAACTGGATGTATACTTGTTTTTTTTGAAAGGGTAAAGCCTGTATGCTGATAGAAAGCTGAAGGAAAATTTGTAGAATGATTCTCATTCCTCATGCCATCATCTCCTCATGTTATTAGATTTGTTTAATAGCAGTGAAATCTGGTTGGAATTACACAAATGTGAAAATCAAGAGAACCTGGAGCTGTTTCACATGCACATTGTTCAATTCATGCTGACTTCTGTCTAATTCTAGTCATTCTCATGTTGTAGTCTGTCTTTGCTGCCTTCTTCATGGTCTGAAGGAGTGAATGTGTTCTTTGTTGTCATTAAAACCGATCTGTCATTTTCCAGGTCTCCGTTGAGCAATGGCAGGCCGCTGTTATCCAGAGGACAGTCTGATGAGATCATTCTTCAGCCTCATCACAGCGTTAAACAGCAGCAGGTAAAAGCTCCATCAGACTGCTGTTTCAGAGAACAGCTGAAATAACTCCGTGATCACTGATCACTTTTACAGGGTTCCCACAGGTCATGGAATTTCTGGAATATCATGGAATTTTAAAAGTTCTATTCCAGACATTGAAAGTGAGGGAATTTTATTTATTTATTTATTTTTTTGTCCAAGTCATGGAATATCAGGGATTTTTGTTTGTTGCTTTAAATTTTATTTTCCATTTATCAAAATGTAAATTTTCAATATTAATTTTTCTATAATGTTTCTTTTTCTATTTTTTCTATTTTTTTTTTTTTTAATTTTTATTTTATCACATTGTTTCATGCGTTTTGCCTATTGTTATGGTTAGGCTTATTTTTCAGCGCTATTATTCCCTTCCCGCTCGTCAACTGGCAATCACTTGAGTCAAATGCAGTCACCAGGCTGCACCTGTTAACTAAGGCAGATATGCCAGGAAAATGTAAATTTCAAGAACTTTGGCTACAAAATGACCACTTCAAAGACTGGGTGTTAAAAGTAGACACCAGAAAAGCAAAAACTAAATGTGAATAAATAAAAAGACTGAATGATGAACTTGATGACAAACAGAAAATCCTTCAGAGCGTTTAATCCCTGAAAGCATAAAAATCATAAATTAATTTCTGTAGAAATAGTACAGAAAAATATCAAAGTGCATTTAATGGGTAAAAGCAAAAAAAATAAAAAAATAAACAAAAAATAAAAAAAAGTAGTGTGTATGTGTGTTTAACTTAGTTTTGTACTAAAAATGCCTGTGAACAAGTAAATAGAGCTTGCAAATGGATAGATTTTAAAATACTGTCTGTGTCTGGTTTTTGTCTGCTCAGTGCTCAGCACAACAGCGGCCTGTTTGTCCATCCATTATAGGTCATGGAAATTCAGCTTTTTAGTCAGTGAATGTCAGGGAAAAGTCAGGGAATTTGACATTTGGCTTAGAGTGGGAACTCTGGTTTTAATAATCACACTCCTGCATTTATCTGTCTTTACGGCAGTTCAGGAGTGATTGATTGTGACGTTGCAGCTCATTTTCTGCACTGCAGATTGATTTGTAGTTATTGCAGTGTTTCAGAGATGCTGAGGTTGATTTCAGATGTTCATGTTTCTCCAGCAGAGTGCAGCAAAGCCAGCACATAGCGTCCATCAGAGGCCTTCAGGATCGCAGTCCAGCGATGGCTATCATCTGCCTGACCTGCTGCACAAGAGCCCCTCTCATCCGCTCAGCCCACAGCACAGTGCACTCAACGTATGGCTCAGTTTGATTCCTTTCTAATAATGCACAAACACAGCACTTATGTTAGGTACTTTTGATAAGCAGTAATGTTCAGTCTCTGCCCAAGCCTAAAGGTTTGACAAGGAAATGACACTTCGGGTCAGATTTACTGAACTGGGCTTATTAGCATGAGACTGCAATCCCATAAAAGCAATGAATGGAGTGTAAAGTTCTGCTGATCCACTGACAGTGAGCACACTAAAGAGCACAGACGCAGATCATTGCTAGAATGACCAGCACAATCTACCAAGAGCAGCGCAGATTAGATTAGCAACTACTGCAGCCACATCAAACACAAATGGGTTCAGACATGCTTTTTTGAGAGCTATAATCGCACAAATGTCACAGAACTACCAGTAAACTGACTACAGCTAACTGATTGATTGAAATGCTCTCCTCCCATAAATGTTTTGTCTGAAAAGGAAACTTCTACAAATGTATACGCAATAAGATCAAAAAACATATCCACACCTTTTCATCGCTAATGTTTCGCTGTGCATCTTTAGTAAATCCTGACAGTAGATTTAATGGCAAAAGACCCTGTTGAAAAAACCATCATATGCTGGTTAGGTATCCCTTACCAAAAAGTAGTATACTTCAAGTTTATTTTATTAAGTATACTTAAGTAAAGTTCAAGTATATTTTTAAGTATACTTTATGTAGTAAGTCTACAAATATCAGTGTACTAGTAGTATACTTGTAAGTGTACTATTTCAATACTCCTTGGGACTAAATTGGCCCACTTTCTAGTATATAAAAGTATACTTTTAAGTATAACAGTAGCAAAGTTTCAGTAAACAACTAGTTTACATCTATGTTTTTAGTTTGTACTGCAACTATACTAAAAGTGAACTTATAGGTATACTGATAGCCTACTAATTAAATAGTTGTTGCATTTTTAGTACAAGTATAGTCTCAGTAAACTACTAGTTTAGTAGTTTTATACTGCAAGTATACTTGTAAGTTTTCTTTAAGTAAACTTTACATCATACTTAAAGTATACTACTATGTCCCTATTTAGGTATTAATTTGCATATATTTTGTTATATGAATATCTGAACATACAAAACATGAAAAGAAAGAACAGGGTATCTGCTTGTAAACAAAAACATTTTATTATAGCTTCATGCATTCTTTTTTTTTTTTTTTTTTAAACTTGAATGTGGGTAAGTTTCATAAATAAAAAATAAAGAAATAAACAACATTTTGAACAAAAAGCTGAAAAAAGACTATTAATTGGATTCAGAATGATAATCTAAATGTAGATGGAGTCAATCAACACCCCAAAGCTTGACAGTTATTATTACCTCTTCATTGGTCGACATTTTATTCCATAACGTTACACAGTTTTGAAGTATTCTGATTATCATGTCAGAATACATGTGGAAGCATCTGTTGTTTCGGTTTCTTCTTCACTTGTGTTTTTTTGGAAATTCTGTAAAGAAGATGTGTACTAGCGCCCCCTACCATATAACAATGAAAACACGGATTCTCGGAGCACAAGTAAAGCTCAAATATATTTAGACTTTTTCTAAGTATAAGTCAAGTATGCTTAAATGTCAAACAAAATATACTTAAAAGTATCAAGTCAAGTCAAGTCATCATTATTTATATAGCGCTTATTACAATGCAAATTGTGTCAAAGCAACTTTACAGTATTAAACGGGGAAATATTGTGTCGAAATAGTGTGTCTTTCTCCTCTGGCCAGACAAAACCAGCAGTTTAAAACTAGGCTGCAGCTAAATCAAATTGCGCAGAAAACTCATCTGGTTCCTGTGGTCTTGTCCCAACGGCCATCTGGGGGATGAGGTCTTCGGAGGGGATCAGTCTCTGGGGCACATCTAGATGTCCTGGTCTCCACTGACATTTCAGGGCTGTAGAGGTCGTCTCTAGGTGCTGATCCATCATCTGATCTGGATACGGACTGGATCCGGGTGGCTATGGTGACCTCGGAATAAGAAAGAAACAGACTAATATTAGCGTAGATGCCATTCTTCTAACGATGTAACAAGTACAACAGGTGTTATGGGAAGTGTTCCCGGTTCCGGTTGATCTAATTAATGCAGCCTAACAATCCTTTAACGGATTTGAATTATAGAAATGCGATAGTGTATTATGTGTAAGCCAGGTTAAAGAGATGGGTCTTTAATCTAGATTTAAACTGACAGAGTGTGTCTGCCTCCTGAACAATGTTAGGTAGAGTGTTCCAGAGTTTGGGCGCTAAATAGGAAAAGGATCTCCCGCCCTCAGTCGATTTTGATATTCTAGGTATTGTCAGATGGCTCTGATAATAAAAGCTCAATCAAGTACTGAGGGGCTAAATCATTCAGGGCTTTATAAGTAATTAGCAAGATTTTAAAATATATACGATGTTTAATGGGGAGCCAGTGCAGTGTTGACAGAACTGGGCTTATATGGTCGTACTTCCTGGTTCTAGTAAGAACTCTAGCTGCTGCATTTTGAACCAGCTGGAGTTTGTTTATTAATCGTGCAGAGCAACCACCCAATAAAGCATTACAATAGTCTAACCTTGAGGTCATGAACGCATGAATTAACGTTTCTGCATTTCACATTGAGAGTATAGGTCATAATTTAGATATATTTTTAAGATGGAAAAATGTGGTTTTACAAATGCTAGAAACATGTTTTTCAAAGGAAAGATTGCTATGAAATAACACGCCTAGGTTCCTAACTGTAGAACTTATAACGTAGGTTTCATAGACAATTGGAAGAGTTTTTGGGGCAGACCTGACCTGTTGAAAAGAGATGGTGTTCATCCCTCCTGGGGTGGTGCCGCTCTTCTCTCTAGAAATATGGCACATAGTCTTAGAGTTCGTACTTGACTAACTAGGGCCCAGGTCAGGGAGCAGACAGACTGGCTAAACCGACCGTCTGCTAGCCGCCTCACGTCACAGAAGGCAGTTAATTCTCAGCACATAGAGACTCCTTCACCTAGATATCACACTATAGAGACTGTGTCTGTTCCCCGTACTGGAAAATACAGAAAACGTCCAAACCAAAGTAATAGTAACAATTTAATTGATGTTCAACAAATAAAAAATGTTTACAATACAGAGAAACAACTGATAAAACTTGGCTTACTGAATATCAGGTCCCTTTCTACAAAAGCACTATTTGTAAATGATATGATCACTGACCATAAGCTAGACGTGCTTTGTTTGACAGAAACATGGCTAAAACCAGATGAATACATTACTTTAAATGAGTCTACCCCCCAAGATTACTGCTATAAAAATGAGCCACGTCCAAAAGGTAAAGGGGGAGGTGTTGCTACAATTTATAGCAATATTCTCAGTATTTCTCAGAGGGCAGGCTTTAAGTATAACTCGTTTGAAGTTATGGTGCTGCGTATAACATTATCTAGAGAAACATGTGTTAGTGATAAATCCCCTGTGATGTTTGTATTGGCTACTGTGTACAGGCCACCAGGGGACCACACAGACTTTATTAAAGAATTTTCTGATTTTCTATCTGAGTTAGTACTGGCTGCAGATAAAGTCTTAATTGTTGGTGATTTTAATATCCATGTCGATAATGAAAAAGATGCATTAGGATCAGCATTCATAGACATTCTGAACTCTATTGGGGTTAGACAACATGTTTCAGGACCTACTCATTGTCGAAATCATACTCTAGATTTAATACTGTCACATGGAATTGATGTTAGTGGTGTTGAAATTCTGCAGCAAAGCGATGATATCTCAGATCATTATCTAGTCTTGTGTAAACTCCATATAGCTAAAACTGTAAATTCTACTCCTTGTTACAAGTATGGTAGAATCATCACTTCTACCACAAAAGACTGCTTTGTAAGTAATCTTCCTGATTTATCTCAATTCCTCAGCATATCCAACAGCGCAGAAAAACTTGATGATGTAACAGAAACTATGGACTCTCTCTTTTCTAGCACTTTAGATACAGTTGCTCCTTTACGCTTAAGGAAGATCAAAGAAAACAGTTTGACTCCGTGGTATAATGAGCACACTCGCACCCTAAAGAGAGCAGCCCGGAAAATGGAGCGCAGCTGGAGGAAAACAAAACTAGAGGTATTTCGTATAGCTTGGCGGGAAAGTACCCTATCCTACAGAAAAGCATTAAAAACGGCTAGATCTGATTACTTTTCGTCTCTTCTAAAAGAAAACAAACATAACCCCCGGTATTTATTCAATACAGTCACTAATTTAACGAAAAATAAAGCATCAACAGGTGTTGGCATTTCTCAAGAGCACAGCTGTAATGACTTTATGAACTACTTTACTTCCAAGATCGATACTATTAGAGATAAAATTGTAACCATGCAGCCGTCAGCTACAGTATCGCATCAGATAGTGCACTATAGATCCCCTGAGGAACAATTCCACTCATTCTCTATTATAGGAGAGGAAGAATTGTATAAACTTGTTAAATCATCTAAACCAACAACATGTATGTTAGACCCTATTCCATCTAAACTACTAAAAGAGCTGCTTCCAGAAGTCATAGATCCTCTTTTGGCTATTATTAATTCATCATTGTCATTAGGATATGTCCCCAAAACCTTCAAATTGGCTGTTATTAAGCCTCTCATTAAAAAACCACAACTTGACCCCAAAGATCTAGTTAATTACAGACCGATCTCAAATCTCCCTTTTCTGTCAAAGATACTAGAAAAGGTAGTATCCTCACAATTATATTCCTTCTTAGAGAAAAATGGTATCTGTGAGGAATTCCAGTCAGGATTTAGACCGTATCATAGTACTGAGACTGCTCTCATTAGAGTTACAAATGACCTGCTTCTATCATCTGATCATGGTTGTATCTCTTTATTAGTTCTACTGGATCTTAGCGCTGCGTTCGACACTATCGACCACAACATTCTTTTGAATAGACTAGAAAACTTAGTTGGCATTAGTGGAAGTGCCTTAGCATGGTTCAAATCGTACTTATCTGACCGCCATCAGTTCGTAGCAGTAAATGAAGAGGTATCATATCGATCACAAGTGCAGTATGGAGTACCTCAAGGCTCAGTACTAGGGCCGTTACTTTTCACGCTTTACATGTTACCCTTGGGAGATATTATCAGGAGACATGGTGTTAGCTTTCACTGTTATGCTGATGATACTCAGCTCTATATTTCTTCACGGCCCGGTGAAACACACCAAATTGAGAAACTAACGGAATGTATAGTTGATATAAAAAACTGGATGACGAGTAACTTCTTACTGCTAAATTCTGAAAAAACAGAGGTGTTAATTATCGGACCTAAAAACCCCACATGTAATAACCTAGAACACTATCTAACACGTGACGGCTGCTCTGTCAATTCTTCTTCATCAGTTAGGAACCTAGGTGTGCTGTTTGATAGCAATCTTTCATTTGAAAGCCATGTTTCTAGTATCTGTAAAACTGCGTTTTTCCATCTCAAAAACATATCTAAATTGCGACCTATGCTCTCAACGTCAAATGCAGAAATGCTAATTCATGCGTTTATGACCTCAAGGTTAGACTATTGTAATGCTTTACTGGGTGGTTGTTCTGCACGCTTGATCAATAAACTACAGTTGGTCCAAAATGCAGCAGCTAGAGTCCTTACTAGAACCAGGAAGTATGACCATATTAGCCCGGTTCTGTCAACACTGCACTGGCTCCCTATCAAACATCGGATAGATTTTAAAATCTTGTTAATTACTTATAAAGCCCTGAATGGCTTAGCTCCTCAGTACTTGAGCGAGCTCTTATCACATTATAGTCCTCCACGTCTGCTGCGTTCTCAAAACTCTGGCCATTTGATAATACCTAGAATATTAAAATCGACTGCGGGCGGCAGATCCTTTTCCTATTTAGCGCCCAAACTCTGGAACAATCTACCTAACACTGTTCGGGAGGCAGACACACTGTGTCAGTTTAAATCTAGAT
Source organism: Spinibarbus caldwelli (assembly GCA_039654775.1). Classification (NCBI taxonomy): domain Eukaryota; kingdom Metazoa; phylum Chordata; class Actinopteri; order Cypriniformes; family Cyprinidae; genus Spinibarbus; species Spinibarbus caldwelli. The sequence continues at coordinate 30,665,893 of CM077247.1, read as the reverse complement.
TAAAGACACATTTCTTTAACCTGGCCTACACATAACACACTAATACACTTCTATTATTCAAATCCGTTAAAGGATTGTTAGGCTGCATTAATTAGATCAACCGGAACCGGGAACACTCCTCATAACACACGATGTACTCGTTACATCGTAAGAAGAATGGCATCTACGCTAATATTTGTCTGTTTCTTTATTATTCTCTTTCTCAGTCCGTGTCCGGATCAGATGGCGCCGGGAGATGATGTCTGCGACCCTGACCGTCGTCGGAGGCCGGACACCTGGATGAGTCCCGGGGACATATCCCCAGTGAAGACCTCGACTTAAATACAATAAAACTTAAAATTAAACAAAATAACTATAATATAATAAAATACCTAACTACATAATACTATTATTGTTAGAAATTGCAACAATATAAAAATAGAAATATAATACATTTATACATTTAAAATTTAATTAATACAGTAAGTAAAAAAATAAATAATAATATCCTGGCCAGAGGAGAACTGGCCCCCCGACTGAGCCTGGTTTCTCCCAAGGTTTTTTTTCTCCATTCTGTCACAGAGGGAGTTTTCGTTCCTTGCCGCTGTCGCCTCTGGCTTGCTCAGTTGGGGACACTTAATTTCTAACGATTATCGTCAATTTGATTTCATATATACTATTTAAACTAAACTGAGCTAGACAATGACATCTCTGAATTCAATAATGAAATGCCTTTAACTGAAAATTGAGTGTTTAATCTTATTATTATACATTACTGACACTCTATCCTCCAATTTGATACTGTTAAGTGCTTTGACACAATCTGTATTGTTAAAAGCGCTATATAAATAAAGGTGACTTGACTTGACTTGACTAACTGATGATGAAGAATTTACAGAGCAGCCATCAAGTATTAGACAGTGTTCTATGTCATTACATGTGGAGGTTTTTGGTCCGATAATTAACACCTCTGTTTTTTTTTTTTCAGAATTTAGCAGTAAGAAATTACTAGTCATCCAATTTGTTTATATCTACTATGCATTCTGTTAGTTTTGCAATTTGGTATGTTTCATCGGGTCGCGAAGAAATATAGAGCTGAGTATCATCAGCATAACAGTGAAAGCTAACACCATGTCTCCTGATGATATCTCCCAAGGGTAGTATATAAAGTGTGAAAGTAAGGGTCTTAATACTGAGCCTTGGGGTACTCCATACTGCACTTGTGATTGGTAATGATAACTCTTCATTCACTGCCACGAATTGCTGGCGGTCAGATAAGTACGATTTGAACCATGCCAATGCACTTCCTCTAATACCAACATAATTTTCTAGTCTTTTCAAAAAAATGTTGTGGTCGATAGTGTCAAATGCGGTGCTAAGATCCAGTAGCACTAATAGAGAGATACAACCACGATCAGATGATAGAAGCAGGTCATTTGTAACTTTAATGAGAGCAGTCTCATTACTATGATACGGTCTAAATCCTGACTGGAAATCCTCACAGATACCATTTTTTCTCTAAGAAGGAACATAGTTGTGATGATACTACCTTTTCTAGTATCTTTGACAGAAAAGGGAGATTTGAAATCGGTCTGTAATTAATTAATTATTTGGGGTCAAGTTGTGTTTTTTTAATGAGAGGCTTAATAACAGCCAATTTGAAGGTTTTTGGGACATGTCCTAAAGACAATGACGAGTTAATAATATTCAGAAGAGGATCTATTACTTCTGGAAGCACCTCTTTTAGTAGTTTAGATGGAATGGGGTCTAACATACAAGTTGTTGGTTTAGATGATTTAACGAGTTTATACAATTCTTCATTTCCAATATAAGAGAATGAGTGGAATTGCTCCTCAGGGGATCTATAAAGCACTATCTGATGCGATACTGTGGCTGACGGCTGCATGGTTACAATTTTTTCTCTAATAGTTTCGATCTTGGAAGTAAAGTAATTCATAAAGTCATTACTACTGTGCTGCTGGGTAATGTCTGCACCTGCTGATGTTTGATTTCTTGTTAATTTAGCCACTGTATTTAATAAATATCTGGGGCTGAGTTTGTTTTCTTCTAAAAGAGACGTAAAGTAATCAGATCTAGCAGTTTTTAAGGCTTTTCTGTAGAAGAGATTATTTTCCCACCAAGCGATACGAAATACCTCTAGTTTTGTTTTCCTCCAGCTGCACGCATAAATGCATAAATGCACTCCATTTTCCGGGCTGCTCTCTTTAGGGCGCGAGTGTGCTCATTATACCACGGTGTTGGACTCTTTTCTTTAATCTTCCTTAAGCATAAAGGAGCAACTGTATCTAAAGTGCTAGAAAAGAGAGAGTCCATAGTTTTTTAATGTAAATGTTAAGTGTAAGTGAAACGTTGAGTACTGTAAGAGGTCTTTCATGACGCTATATATGCTGGGGTGTGAATTTGATAGGTGCTTGATTTAAATAAATGGTGCTTTAAAAAGTCCTTGAAAGTCCTTGAATCTGGTGTTCATGTAAGAGTGGGAACCCTGTATAAATGCTGATCCCAATTAATCTTTTTCATTATCAACATGGATATTAAAATCACCAACAATTAAGACTTTATCTGCAGCCAGCACTAATTCAGATAGAAAATCACCAAATTCTTTAATAAAATCTGCATGGTGCCCTGGTGGCCTGTATACAGTAGCCAGTACAAACATCACAGCGGATTTATCATTAACACTTGTTTCTCTGGATAACGCTATATGAAGCACCAATACTTCAAACGAATTATACTTGAAACATGACCTCTTATAAATATTGAAGATATTGCTATAAACTGTAGCAACACCTCCTCCTTTACCTTTTAGACGCGGCTCATGTTTATAACAGTAATGTAATCATCTGGTTTTAGCCAGGTTTCTGTCAAACAAAGCACATCTAGTTTATGATCAGTGATCATATCATTTGCAAAAAAGTGCTTTCATAGAAAGGGACCGTCTCGGTTACGTACGTAACCCTCGTTCCCTGATGGAGAGAACGGAGACGTTATGTCGTGATGACATAGGGGATTTACTTGGAAGCCCCAATCATCTCTGACTTTAAGAAAAAACGCCAATGAATATTGGCTAGTGGATTTTGCATACCTGAGCCACTCCCTGCCCTCACGGGTATAAATAGGTGGCAGGTGCATCCACTCATTAGGCCTGGGGCAGTACTACATACGACTGGACCCTGGAGCAGATCCTACCTAGGGGTAGGGAGGAGAGCTGCCAGGAGGGCCTGACAGAGACTCTGTCAAGGGAAGACACGGGTTTACCGTGAGGGAAACCTTACCGTGGAAGAATACACAATGGGATTACCCGAAGGGAATCAAGCCATACGGACACCTAACCCAGTACAGGGGCTGACCGGAGACCCGGGCGAGCTAACACCAATACTGGGCCTGGCATCAGACTGCTCCGCCCCGTCTGACTGCCGGGGGTGCTGGAGGAACTCCACCAGGGTTCGCCGTCCGGGGAACTGAACTGGAGGAGGAAAAAGGCGCTCGTATCCCCGAGTGAGGGGGAATGGCGCAGCAAGCGTGACACCGGCCAGCTCTTCCCGCCACTTACCTGTTACCCAACACACGGGAAGAAACTGGCTCAGCACGGGGACTGTAAAATCTCGCAAAGGTGTTCAGTGTCGCCCAGCCTGTAGCTCTACAGATGTCTGCCAGAGAGGCGCCGTGCACCAGCACATAGGAGGAGGCAACACTCTGTGTGGAGTGAGCCCTCACCCCCAGGAGGCACGGCTCGTCTTGGGATTGGTACGTCAAGGCGATGGCATCCACTGTTCAGTGGGCCAACCTCTGCTTGGAGACAGCCTACCCTTTCCGCTGACCTCCATAACAGACAGAGAGCTGCTCAGAGCTTCTGAAGCTCCGGGGTGCGGTCCACGTATATGCACAATGCTCTTACGGGACACAGCAACGCCAAGGCTGGATCTGCCTCCTATGAGAGCAGTGCTTGCAGGTTCACCACCTCATCACGAAAAGCGTGGTGGGAACCTTGGGCACGTATCCAGGCCGGGGTCTCAGGACAACGTGAGAGTAGGCCGGCCTGAACACAAGGCACTCTTCGCTCGCCGAAAATGCTAGGAGGTCCCCGACCCTCTTGAAGGATGAGAGTGCGGTCAGGAGCGCTGTCTTCTAGCAGACAGGAATTTAAGCTCGACTGAACCCAGCGGCTCAGAGGGACCCTTCTGTAGTCCAACCCGGACAACAGAGAGATCCCAGGAGGGCACGGGGGGTGGCCTAGGAGGATGTAACCCCCTGGCACCCCTCAGAGACCTCACGATGAGATCGTGCTTTCCCAGGGACCGGCCGTCCACTGCATCGTGATGTGCTGCGATAGCAGCCACATACACTTCCAAGGTGGAGGGTGACAGCCTACGCTCCAACCTTGCTTGCAGGACAGAAAGCACTACTCCAATCGTGCATGTTCGGGGGTCTTCTCAGCGAGAAGAACACCAGTTTGCGAACAGACTTCATACAGGGCGTAGGCTTGCCTCGTAGAGGGAGTCTGCCGCGTCTCGTCCAGGAGCCACACATGGAGGCTTCAAGAAGTGGACGCGGGTGCCGCATGGTGCCGGGCCCCTGAGAAAGGAGATCCTTCCTCAGAGGGATGCGCCAGGAGGGGCTGTCACGAGGAGCGTGAGTTCCGAAAGCCAGGTCCGGGTGGGCCAAAGAGGCGCAACCGGCAGTTCCTCGTCCTCGCTGACCTTGCACAGTGTTCGTGCGAGAAGGCTCACTGGGGAACGCATGCCTGCGTGAAGACCAAGACCAGCTGTGCGCCAATGCGTCCAAAGCCGAGGGCCCTCGGTCAGAGAGTCATACAACTGGCCGCGGGAGGACTCGAGGAAGACAACAAGGCTTACCTGAGCTCCCTCGAATCGACTCCAGAACAGCGGCGAGACTGTGGCTACGGATGCCATATGCCCCAGGAGCCTCTGAAAAGGGTTTCAGTGGTACCACCGTCCTGCCTCTGAAGGAACTCTGGCAGTTCAGCATGGACTGGGCACGCTCGTTAGTGAGACGCGCCATCATACTCACCGAGTCTAACTCCACACCGAGAAAAGGGATTCTCTGCACGAGGGAGAGCTTGCTCTTTTCCCAGTTGACCTGAAGCCCCAGCTGGCTAAGTGCCGGAGCACTGGGTCCCTGTCATCACACAACTGTTCTCGCACGCGGGCCATGCTCGAGATAGTTGAGGATCCTGATGCCCACTTCCAATAGCGGGGCAAGGGCGCCCTCCGTGACCTTCGTAAAGACACGGGGGGACAGGGACAGCCAGAAGGGGAGAACACTGTACTTCCCAGCCTGACCCTCGAGCGCAAACTGTAGAAACGACCTGTGTCGAGGGCGTATCGAGACATGAAAGTAAGCGTCCTTCAGGTCAACTGCTGCAAACCAATTCTGGGGCTAGGTGCATCCAGGATTGGCCAAAGGCCACCGCCTTTCTTGGGTACAATGAGGTAGGGGCTGTAAAACCCCTGCCTCATCTCGGCTGGAGGGACCGGCTAGATTGCATCCTTTGCCAGGAGGACAGCAATCCCCTCACGCAAGACAGATGCATCTCGGTCTGCCACCGAAGTCTCAAGAACACCGCTGAACTTGGGAGGTTGCCTGGCAAACTGAATCGCATAGCCGAGTCGGATTGTGCGAATGAGCCAGCGGGACGGGTTGGGCAATGCAAGCCATGCCCCCAAACTCCGTGCGAGTTGCACCAAAGGAACAATCGACATACCTGCGGTGGTGCAGTGGCGGGGAGTTGAGCTGGATAGCCTAGAAGGCATCGCGTTCTGACCGATCACAGCAGAACTCCCCGCATCCCTGGAGGGACTGGCCAGAGATGCGTGGAGAGGCATTGCGTCTCCCAACCGCAACTTCTTGGCTACTGGCAAAAAAGGGGGGGGGTCTCGTGGGCGAGAGTGAGGAGGCATCGCGTCGCTCGTTGTCGAGCTGCGAGCCTGAGGACCCGGAGGAAAAGGAAATTGCTCTTTCTTTGACAATGTGGGTACTGTTGGCCCTTGAGCCAGCGGCGGAACAGAAACAGAAGATTCCCCACCCAGCCCTCCTCCGGGGGAAGGAGCGATCGCAGTGCTGCCATGGTTACACGCTCAAAACGATCGCATAAACCATCCACGATCGCAGCTTCAGCATGCTGGATGCCCAGACACTGAAGACAACGATCGTGGCTGTTGACGGAGGATAGGAAACGACCGCAACCAAGAGGACACGGCCGGAACGGCGTCTTTAAAAAGACGTGAACCGACCGTGAGTTGCTCTTTTAGGAAATCTGCTCTTTTAGTTGAAGTGCCCCGGGGAATCGCTGCAGACAGGGACACCGCTGTTCGCACCATAACGCCAACCAGAACAGCTTCCAGACAGATGATGAAAGGCTTTGTGGAGATCAACACATTCATCCACTTCGCTCCGAAGCAAACCTCTAATGAGTGGATGCACCTGCCGCCTATTTATACCCGTGAGGGCAGGGAGTGGCTCAGGTATGCAAAATCCACTAGCCAATATTCATTGGCGTTTTCTCTTAAAGTCAGAGATGATTGAGGCTTCCAAGTAAATCCCCTATGTCATCACGACATAACTCGTAGTGACTGACAGATAGGGAACTGATATTCAGTAAGCCAAGCTTTATCATATGTTTCTCTGTATTATATCTGCTTTTTATTTGTTGAACATCAATTAGATTGTTACTCATAAAATGGTTTGAATGTTTTTTGTATTTTCTAGTTTGGGGAACAGACACAGTCTCTATAGTGTGATATCTAGGTGAAAGAGTCTCTATGTGCTGAGAATTAACTGAATTCTTTGACGTGAGGCGGCTAGCAGACGATTGGTTTAGCCAGTCTGTCTGCTTCCTGACCTGGGCCCCAGTTAGTCAAGTACGAACTCTAAGACTATGTGCCATATTTCTAGAGAGAAGAGCGGCACCACCCCAGGAGAGATGAAGACCATCTCTTTTCAACAGGTCAGGTCTGCCCCAAAAACTCGTCCAATTGTCAATGAAGCCTATGTTATTCTGCGGGCACCACTTAGACATCCAGCCATTGAGTGACGACAGTCTGCTATGTATCTCGTCACCCCGGTAAGCAGGGAGGGGACCAGAGCATATTACAGTGTCTGACATTGTATTGCAAGTTCACACACCTCTTTAACATTAATTTTAGTGATCTCCGACTGGCGAAGTCGAACATCATTAGTGCCGACGTGAATAACAATCTTACTGAATTTACATTTAGCATTAGCCTGCACTTTTAAATTTGCCAAGATGTCAGGCACTCTGGCTCCCGGTAAACATTGGACTACGGTGGCTGGTGTCTCTATTTTCACGTTCCGTACAATAGAATCGCCAATAACTAGAGCATTTTCATCAGGTTTCTCAGTGGGTGTGTCACTGAGTGGAGAGAACCTGTTTGATGTTTTGGTCGGAACGGAAGAACGGTGTTTTGACCCGCAGCTATGCCGCTTCACAGTCACCCAGTCGCCCTGCTGCAGAGGCTCTGAAACTGGAACCGAACAATGTACAGGAGTCCCTGAGCTAGTCGCATCCAAAGCAGTATCTACAACCCTCACATTCTTACTGTCCTCAATTAAAGTTTGGATGCATGTCTCTAATTCTAAAACCTTCTCTGTCAGCCTAGCTATTTCCCTGCATTTATCACATGTGAATCCCTGGTCGCCGACAGAAAGAGATAAACTGTACATGTGGCATGAAATGCAAGTGACAATACAAGGAGAAGCCATTACTCACTGTGATTGTAGAATAATTCTGACTCACCACAGTTGTTGATGGATTCGTGAAAACGGAGCGAGAGAAAAAATAAAACAGAGCAAAACAGAGAAAAAGAAGCGGTAGGAAACGCGAATGGAGATGCGATTTACAAGCTAATAGGCTAAAGGAATGCTAACGCGCAGCGCTTGCAGTTCAGATTAAAAGATTTAAGGCAGATGATGTCAAATTAGTTTGGTGATCAAATCAGAAATATGGTGAGAAATTAAATTATACGTTAGCAATTTAAACAACAGAGAGTGATAGTAAGAGAGATACTGACATATAAACAAAGCTACACGAAGCTACAAACGCATTCGGCAGCGCGGCAGACAGGAACAGGAAGCGATCTCACAGCCAAAGCCAAGTATATTTCTAAGTACATAAAGCCCATTTCTGAGAAGTACATGAAGGGTAGACTGGAAGTATACTTTCATATTTTTAGTTTAAAAGAAGTATACTAATAGCACACTCGAATAAACTTATTTTTCGTAAGGGATGTTTTGAAGCATGGCTGCTGGTTTTAGCTGGTTTAAGCTAGTCAAGTGCTGGTCCTAAGCTGGTCCTGAGCAGGAGCTAGTTGCTTAGGACCAGCTTAGAACCAGCTCAATACCAGCTAAGGATCAGCTCAAGACTAGCTAAGGACCAGCTTAAACCAGCTCAAACCAGCAGCCATGCTTCAAAACATACCTAACAAGCATATGCTGTTTTTTTCAACAGGGGAGGGATTGTGCTGGTGAAAGCTGTTAGTAAATCTGGGTTTTGTAGGGCATTTTATACATTTACACTGATGTGAGACTGTTTTAAGCCAGCTATCATTTCAATATACTGTAGAATTATGTAAGTATTGCTCTTTGTTTTTGTTTTTACACATAGATGCAAAAATATTCTAGATTTCTTGAATCAACTTAATCAAGCTGTACTTGCATTATGATGTAGAAGTGCATCCATTAGTGATCTCCCCCTGATGTTTGTGTTGTTATTCTGCATTTACAGAAATTATTCAGTAACCAGGCAGGAAAAAGCACGTCGTCTTCCTCTTCCTCATTCTCACCTTTCATTGACCCGCGTTTGTTGCAGATCTCTCCACCTCAGAGTCCACAGGGATACGGCCAGCGTGAGTCTCACGCCTGACACACACACACACACACACACACACACTCCTGACACATGAACAAACACTCTTACGAGCTTATAAACCATTATCGACCGATATTGATTTTTTAATAACCGAAACGGATACCAGTTATTTGCATGTTTATGTGCCCGATAACGTCCGGGTTACGTATGTAACCATGGGTCCCCGAGGGAAGGAGACGCTGCGTCGGAAAACGCTTTGGGAACGCTTCTTTGTGACCACGCTCTTAAACACGTGTGTAAGGGTCTTGCAGACCGCAAGACCCTCCAGCAGACAGTGAACACAGCTGCAAAGATCATCGGTGCCCCTCTCCCCTCCATCCTGGACATTTTCCTTACACGATGCTCCAGCAAAGCCAACAGTATCATGAAGGACTCCACCCATCCCTCCCACAGTCTCTTCCAGCTCCTACCATCAGGAAGACAGTATTGGAGCATCAGAGCCCGCTCTGCCAGACTGCTCAACAGCTTTTTCCCCCAGGCTGTGAAGAGCCCTGAACTCAAATCACCCCGCCCCTCGCTGAAACCCCATACAAACCCCCTACCTCCTGAAACGTGGACCATCTCACCCCCCTCCAAACACCCCCCAACCTTACCACATCAAAATAAAAACCGTATGAAAACTTTTTTGTGCAATTTGAAGTGAGCTACACACAGGTGAGTGGGTCTGTACAAACCGCCTGTAGTAACACACTCTCCTCCTCTATGCGCACTAGACACTTTGCACACACACTGCTGTGTGTACACAATCCCACAAAAGACTCAGTAATATATGTATGTTTACATGCTCATGCACTACAAATCATCCTGCATGGCTCCCCAGCCAGCTGCTTGACTCACAATGTTTCTCTTTGCACATGTACAGTATTTATCTGAAGCATTCATATAGTTTGTATAGTTTGCATTTTTTAGTTTATGTATAGGTGAACATTTTTATATATATAGTATATTTATAGTCAATTTATAGTTATCTATCAGTAGTTTAGTTGTGTATAGGTTTATACTGTTTTACTTCATTGTTGTAAGTCTGTATTTTTGTAGCATCGTGGTCCTGTGAGGCACGACATTTCGTTCCACTGTATGTCCTCACATGTAGCGGAATGACAATAAAGCTCAACCTGAAACCTGAAACCTGTAATCGGTCCAATGGAATTGCGTGCCGTCACGTTGGGAGTGACATAGTGACTAGGAAGTATAAAAGCACGTGCTGTGGAGACAGAGGCAGCTTCTGGAAAGAGAAGGAAGCACTCGCAGGGATGCAGGAGGTATGGCAACGAGACGCAGCGTCTCGTTCCCTCGGGGAACCATGGTTACATACAGTCAGGTCCATAAATATTGGGACATCGACACAATTCTAACATTTTTGGCTCTATGCACCACCACAATGGATTTCAAATGAAACGACCAAGATGTGCTTTAACTGCAGACTGTCAGCTTTAATTTGAGGGTATTTACATCCAAACCAGGTGAACGGTGTAGGAATTACAACAGTTTGCATATGTGCCTCCCACTTGTTAAGGGACCAAAAGTAATGGGACAGAATAATAATCATAAATCAAACTTTCACTTTTTAATACTTGGTTGCAAATCTTTTGCAGTCAATTACAGCCTGAAGTCTGGAACGCATAGACATCACCAGACGCTGGGTTTCATCCCTGGTGATGCTCTGCCAGGCCTCTACTGCAACCGTCTTCAGTTCCTGCTTGTTCTTGGGGCATTTTCCCTTCAGTTTTGTCTTCAGCAAGTGAAATGCATGCTCAATCGGATTCAGGTCAGGTGATTGACTTGGCCATTGCATAACAGTCCACTTCTTTCCCTTCAAAAACTCTTTGGTTGCTTTTGCAGTATGCTTTGGGTCATTGTCCATCTGCACTGTGAAGCGCCGTCCAATGAGTTCTGAAGCATTTGGCTGAATATGAGCAGATAATATTGCCCGAAACACTTCAGAATTCATCCTGCTGCTTTTGTCAGCAGTCACATCATCAATAAATACAAAAGAACCAGTTCCACTGGCAGCCATACATGCCCACGCCATGACACTACCACCACCATGCTTCACTGATGAGGTGGTATGCTTAGGATCATGAGCAGTTCCTTTCCTTCTCCATACTCTTCTCTTCCCATCACTCTGGTACAAGTTGATCTTGGTCTCATCTGTCCATAGGATGTTGTTCCAGAACTGTGAAGGCTTTTTTAGATGTCGTTTGGCAAACTCTAATCTGGCCTTCCTGTTTTTGAGGCTCACCAATGGTTTACATCTTGTGGTGAACCCTCTGTATTCACTCTGGTGAAGTCTTCTCTTGATTGTTGACTTTGACACACATACACCTGCCTCCTGGAGAGTGTTCTTGATCTGGCCAACTGTTGTGAAGGGTGTTTTCTTCACCAGGGAAAGAATTCTTTGGTCATCCACCACAGTTGTTTTCTGTGGTCTTCCGGGTCTTTTGGTGTTGCTGAGCTCACCGGTGCGTTCCTTCTTTTTAAGAATGTTCCAAACAGTTGTTTTGGCCACGCCTAATGTTTTTGCTATCTCTCTGATGGGTTTGTTTTGTTTTTTTCAGCCTAATGATGGCTTGCTTCACTGATAGTGATAGCTCTTTGGATCTCATCTTGACAGTTGACAGCAACAGATTCCAAATGCAAATAGCACACTTGAAATGAACTCTGGACCTTTTATCTGCTCATTGTAATTGGGATAATGAGGGAATAACACACACCTGGCCATGGAACAGCTGAGAAGCCAATTGTCCCATTACTTTTGGTCCCTTAACAAGTGGGAGGCACATATGCAAACTGTTGTAATTCCTACACCGTTCACCTGATTTGGATGTAAATACCCTCAAATTAAAGCTGACAGTCTGCAGTTAAAGCACATCTTGTTCGTTTCATTTGAAATCCATTGTGGTGGTGTATAGAGCCAAAAATGTTAGAATTGTGTTGATGTCCCAATATTTATGGACCTGACTGTACGTAACCTGAGACGTTCCCCTTCGGGAACTCGCGCTGCGTCTGAAAATGCTTTGAGAAGGAGTATGCCCATGCCCCCATACTGACAAATCCCTGCCTAGTGTGGATGCGTGCAACTAGGCCGAAAGAACTGAGGAACCAGGAGTGGCATCAAGGTTGTGGCTGTAGAACCTGACGAAGGTCAGAGGAGTGGACCATCCCGCAGCGTTGCAAATGTCGTGCATAGAAACACTGGATGCGAAGGCCTTGGAGGCCGCCATACCTCGGGTGGAATGAGCCCTGAGCCCCAAAGGCGAGGGGAGATCAGAGGACTCGTAAGCTGTAGTGATTACATCCACTATCCACCTGCTTATGGTCTGCTTGTTTGCAGGAAGACCCTTCTTATATGGACGGTAACATACAAACAGCTGGTCTGACTTCCTCCACAGGGCAGCTCTGTGGACGTATGTCACACACAATTAAGTTTTTCCTGGTCAGGGTCCCGAAATTGAGGAGGACAGAATGCCTGAAGAACAATTGGCCGTGGAACAACAGAGGGCACCTTGGGAACATACCCCGGCCTGGGGTACAGGAAGGCTCTGGCCATGCCAGGAGCAACCTCGAGACAGGATGGGGCCACTGACAGGGCCTGAAGATCACAGACTCTCTTCAGGAAAGAGATGGCTAACAGAAATACAGTCTTAAATGTAAGAAGTCTCGGAGAAACCTCATCCACGGGTTCAAAGGGAGCTTTAGAAAGGGCCTCTAAAACCACAGTCAAATCCCAAGAAGGCACACTGGGGCGTACCGGAGGCCTCAGCCTCCTGGTATCCCGGAGGAAACAAGTTACTAACAGGTCCCTCCCCAGAGACTACTCACCCACAGGAGCATGGTGAGCAGCAATAGCAGCCACGTAGACTTGTAAAGTGGAGGAGGACAACCCTGTGGCAAAACGCTCTTGCAGAAATTCCAGCACTAGCCCAACAGAGCAATTGACTGGGTCTAACTGATGGCTGTCACACCATGATGTGAATAGATGCCACTTAGCAGCATACGATTTCCTCGTAGAAGAAGCTCTGGACTGGAGGATGGTCTCAACAACCTCAGTTGAGAGACCGGAGGCTATGAGCTGTGCCCTCTCAGGGGCCACACCCACAGCTTCCACAACTCCGGGCGGGGGTGAAAGATGGTGCCCCCCGCCTGAGACAGGAGATCCCATCTGACTGGAATCTCTCATGGAGAGTCTTCGAGTTGCAGGCATCGTGCTGTCTGCCCCAAGATAACCTTCCCTTGCTGGGGTGCGTCGAAAGACGATGATCTTGTATCGACGATAGCCAGAGATATTGTCAAAAACATCAATTATTGGCAATCTTAAGAGGATTTGGCATTTCCAATTAATGTATGCCTGTTACATTCTTATTTTTATTAGGCCTATCATTATTATGGAGTTACTTTTATTATTAAATTAAAACTACAATTAATTTTCCCCACAATAATTACAGCATAACTGACGCGCTACGAGGATAAGATTAGGCTATATTTACTCCTCAATTAAAATGTTTTTAAAAAAGGTCTTTTAAAACAGGTCTATTAGGCTATAGGCTACCTACAATAAATTATAGTCCTATAATTAAAATATTAAGACTGCAGTCATCAATAAAAATCAATGAAATAAAAAGCTTTTATTTCAAGCACCAAAAAACAACCTGTTTAACACGAAATATGTTTCTTTTTTTTTTCAGTATGTACGGGCCACAAGAGAAATGTAAAGGAAATAAATGGCTATACCGTTAACAGCATATGTTGAAGTAGATTGGTCTCTCTTTGTCTCTGAGAGAATAAGCGGCGTCAGATGCCGAGAGCTCCATCATTACTCCGTCATTCCGTTTTTACTTTCACTTTCTGCTTATAGTGAACTGACTGAGATTAAGACGTTCACCGGCATAAATCTTGCACAAAGTTTGCACGTGTACAAACCCTGGTGCAAACGCGTGCTCGTGTGATATCCATTGGCTCGCCTTCATGGTTTAAAACAGAAATATTTCCAACTTTGTGACGTAACCAATTGCCCCGCCCCCCATATCGAAAACGTACTAAACCGTGACACCACTGTGTCGTATCGAACCGAACCGTGAATTTTGTGAACCGTTACACCCCTAATATATGTATATATATATAATTAATATCACAACACCGCGCCACCGGCGGTAGTTGGTCCATTACCACAGCGGTTGTAAAAAATCTTCCACCGTCACAGCCCTATTGTCTCGTCTCCCCTCAGACGTGCTGCAATGGTGATACTGGGCGCAATTCTCAAAACACCCATAAGATGGTGGTGTTTATTGATGAATCCGATATTACAAAACTGATATCCGATTATGGTAAAATGCTTAAAATCGTCAAATCGATATATTGGTTGGTCTCTACTTATAAATCAGAAAAAAAGTGTTTTGAGAATGCAAAAATGCCTGTAGTTTATTGTGAGGGGTAGGTTTAGGTTAAGGGGATAGAAAATACAGTTTGGACAGTAGAAAAACTTACCCCTATGGAGAGTCCCTGCAAACCACATATACCAACGTGTGTGAGTATGTGTGTGTGTGTGTGTGTGTGTGCGTGTGCGTGTGCGTGTGTGTGTGTGTGTGTGTGCACCTGACTCATGAACAAACCCTCTCTCTGTCAGTGAATGGCAGGTGTGAGCCGTGCGTCAGACAGCCTCACAGGAAAGGCTCAGTGGTGAACGTCAACCCCACCAACATCCGTCCTCAGAGCGACACTCCAGAGATACGCAAATACAAGAAGAAGTTCAACACTGAAATCCTCTGTGCCAGTCTGTGGGGTGAGAGAGTCACATATCATCACAGCGCAGTCTACTGATATTAATAAAGACCACCTGCATCCTCCTGCAGAAATCAAGTGTAAAACAAATCAAAATAGATCAAAGTAATAAGAAATGAACTCTACACATCCCAGTTATGAAATCTGCTTTGTAAAGAAGCATTATAGCCACTGTAGAACTGGGAAAATGGCTGTAATCAAATGCACACTGTTTGATTATTACAGAATTACAGAATGCAACTGATATGATGTTTGTATGAAATAAATATTGTTTCATTTAAATAAGAGGTCCTCTGAGGAAAAGATTTTTTTTTTATTTTCTTTTTTTTTTTTTTTTTTTTTTTTTACGACTGTGTCTTATTTATTTTGACCTTCATCTAATATTGTACCTAAAGTTAAATTTCTTGTTGTGTTCCTTGGTGCAGCTTTAGTATTAAATGAAAACTGTTGGCCTGATAATTTCCAGATAAAAAATAACTGGTTTTGGCACAGTTGAAATTAAATAATGATTGAATTGCTCAGATTAATTGTAATTATACAACATATATAAGTTGAAATGATCACATGACATATATAAGTTAAAAATTAAATGATAGACTTCCATTGACAGACTTCCATTGATAGACTTGCAGACTAATTCCTAATCCCATCCATATGGTGCTTTACTTGATAACAGTTTTCTAAAACGTTGTTAGCGAGAGTCTTTTCAGTGTGTTTCTCTTTTGTGTAAAGCAGGTTGTGAATGCACTGAAAATGCTCTTTCAGTTGGTGTAATTGTGCTGTAGTCTTTACTCACTGTCTGTGTGTGTGTCTGTGTGTGTGTGTGTGTGTGTGTGTGTGTGTGTAGGAGTGAATCTGCTGGTGGGCACTGAGAGCGGCCTGTGGCTGCTGGACCGCAGCGGTCAGGGTAAAGTTTACTCTCTCATCAGCCGCAGACGCTTCCAGCAGATGGACGTGCTGGAGGGGCTCAACGTACTCATCACTATATCAGGTACATCACAGCACAACACAGAGTATTCTTAAATTTATACTCAGTGGCCGAATTGTAAAATGTGATTACAAATGATTTGAAAATTTGTCTAATTTTTAAACACATTATTATATTGCAGAGAAAAAAAAAGTTTTATTAAATGACCTATGATTTATAAGTTGTTTACCTGCTGGCCCCACAATGTCAAAAGTTTTAAGTTTTTTTGGGGGGACATTTGGTCCTCACAGTGTAGGTTAAACAAATGCACACACACATGCATGCAATTTCTTTGTGCCAAATTACCTAAATGTTGCCCCTTATTTAGGGGTGTGCGATATTAACAAAAATGATATAATATTTTTGAGATTTTTTGGGGGATTTTTGTTGATAACGATAATTAAACAATATTTTGCTGATTTGTGTTTTTGTGCTGGTTTAGTCTCGTCATGGATAAATAAATAGGACACTAAAACCACCAGTAGGTGGCGGCTAGTGCCTGTTTCAATGAAAGATTTATGGACTCCTTTAACCAAACAATTCACTGGGGATATTTTTTTCTTTCATTATTTAAATTATAGAGGCATTTAACTGCATTCTAATAGGCTTCATCATGCAATGAATGCTTTTGGACTCTCAAGACATGCAAAGTCACTGACATAATAATGTCTGCTAGCATGTGTTAGAACAGGGTGATCATTTCTGAATGGGATGCATCCCTTGTCTCTCTCTTAGTATTGTCCCTCGTCCTCACAGTCACACATAGTACAGCACAATAACATCATGTCAGGGAAATGAAAAGTCTAAACAAGGAAATATCATAGCTTATGTTCTCTTTTTAAAGAACATCAGAAGTTGCACTTGAACCATTTTGCATGAAAAATGATGGAAACATGCATGAGCTCACGCAGCTCGTTAATACTGAGCTCTGATTGGCCATTTGACATTATTTAGTACATCAATTATTATACATAGAGAATATTAATATTTCATTTGCACGATAAGTAACAAATAATGTACAAATCCTGCAAGAGTCCTGGAAGAATTGACCACACAACATTACATTATGTGATATTGTTTCTTATTTCTTGAAGCATAACACGTTCTCACGCTTCACTTGCTCATGCATGATACTCTTTAGAGTCTTGCACAAGCAACAGTATTATTCTCTTCATAGAGACAATCTGTCATGAAAGTGTACTCACACTTATAATGGCTTATACCCTGTTGAACATGTAAATTATACCGATTATAATTGTACAAACGATATCATTGTTATCCATTCGTAGCATTTAGCTACTCCATCTTTACAAGCAACGATGCTATTCGTCCATTTACAAGTCTTTTCAAAACTTTTAGTGTGTATCATCTATTCATTATCTTGCGGAAAGGTAAGAAAAACAAGCTGAGGCTGTACTACCTGTCCTGGCTGAGGAATAAGATCCTGCGTAATGATCCAGAGGTGGAGAAGAAACAGGGCTGGACGTCAGTTGGGGAACTGGACGGATGTGTGAGTTATAAAGTGGGTGAGTGCAGAACAAGACAACATTCACATATGTTTAATGGAGTTCACCAAAAAAAACATCAGTGTGCTGCATCTCAAGCAGCTTTACTGAGAGACATTAAAAACATACTAAACTTTATGATTATAAAGATTGAGATTTATTATAATGCATGAAAATTACCTAGTGAACTCAGTCTAACAAACCAGAGGAGAAAGCAAGCTGACTGCCTGATGAACAGAAACTCTGGATAAAAAACATCTATCAGAAATGACACACGATAATAGCGCAGATTCAGATTTCAGTAACTGGTCATTTTTGCTCTAGTGAAAATCATGTAGGTGGAAAGGGTTAGTAAATGTCTTTCTTCAATGTCATCACTCTAAGTCAGTTTACCTTTGATAATCTTTTACTCCATACTCACATCATGCTGACAATTTCAGTTCGCTATGAAAAAATCAAGTTCCTGGTCATCGCCTTGAGGAGCGCTGTGGAGGTCTACGCCTGGGCTCCCAAACCATATCACAAGTTCATGGCTTTCAAAGTAAGTCTCATATATTAGTAGAGATTAATAATGTACCATATTAAAAAAAAAAAAAAAAACAATGTCGGACCTTCACTAAACCCTAAAACAATAACTAATAGTGTTAACAAATGCAAATGTGAGAAAAAAAGTATGCACTGAAACAATCGTGCAAATTTTAGCTTCCATCTATGAGGTTTAGAGCTCTTTTATCGTAACTCGTGTTTGGCACGACTCGAGCGCTTCACATCACTAGTGCAGTACCAGGTGCGCTACTGAGCAAGTTTACCACGCCAGAATAGCCACATGTATGGAGCTGGTTAGGTGATGCAAACATCAAACTGTGTTAGTTTACAAATCATGCACTATGGTAAAAGTGTTTTGAGCTCATAACATAGTGTTGTGCGAGAAACCACACAAGAATAAGTCTTCATCAATCAATAATCTGCCACTGTAATCATTTGTGTAAAACAGAACAAAAGCTGTTGGTGTTTTACTGCCGCTGGTGTTTATTTGATCTGGACTGCAGTGAGATGCATGTTTAGGTGTGTGTCTGCAGTTTAGCAGTAATGTAAGCAGTGAGTCCAGTGGGTTGAATTATAAGGCTCTAATAATGTGGATTCTGAGATTCACTGTACCAGTTGCTTTGGGTCATGGCTAAGAAGTCCATTACGGTCACAACTAGCACACTTTCTAATGTTATATTTCTAATTACCTGCCATTCATGTTTAAATATTCTTCCATTGGAAGAAATAGGATAGCATAATGACAGGTAATGTAAGTGGGGTGTTTTTGGAAATAGGTCATTTTTGAGTACGTGTCCTACTTCACTGCAGTCCTGAGAGACTTACTCTACTTCTGACATCAACTTCTGCCATTTAGACTTACAGCATTTACTCAGATTGTTGTCCTGCATATTCTTATGGAAATACAAACATTGTATGTTAGGGTTAGGGGTTAATGACTAAATGTCGTAAAAAATTGGTGTTTTTTTTTTTTTTTTTTTTTAGAAATTTCTTCAGAAACTGGCTTCTTCAGTTGTGAGTGACAGTGTGCATCATATTTTATCTACTGAAACACTATACAGATCAATGAAATGTGCACCTAAGCAGGAGTAATAGTACTGATGATTAAAAAATCAGTATCTTTGTCATTGTGCATATAGTGCGTGCTAGGGCTCACACGATATTAGAGTTTTCACACCAGGGTTATTGTGGCCAAAATAATTCATGATATCGATATATCGTGATATCTGTAGAAACCTTGGGGAATCAGCCAAATTAAATTTTACTTTGTTTATTTAGTTTTTCTTTTTACCCAATGAACATAAGGATACTGATAAACACAGGGCACATGCATTTTCACTTCTTCTTCAGGTCACAGCTGACCTGAGACTCTGGCTTTCTCTGACTTCTTTGAAGCTCCCTATGAAATAACGAGAGAAAATACTGTCAAGTTCAACAGTATGATGAATAAATATTAACATCAAAACTGATACTTTAACCTGTTAACTTGTGTACCTGTATTTTAATCTCTTTCACCTATTGTTGCGCCGGCGCCAATGAAGTCATGCAGTAAGTGCGATGCTAATTCAGTTTTAATGTGCGCCTAGAACGGCCGCAGATGAGGCATTAAGTGCATGGCAATGCAAACAACTTAACATTTTACAGAGTTTAATGTAGCAATGTGGTCGCTCAGTTTTTCTAGATTTGTTTTAAACGTGTAATAGATTTGAACAAAAAAATCAAGTGCTACGCACATGTATTGGCCATGGCTTGATTGCAGATACAAATACGAAAATTAGATGAGTAAAGAAAACGTGGTACTTATTAAAATAATCACCTCTTTATTTAAATATATGAACACAGGAAACTGCTGTTAACAGGTTAATGTAACGTTTCCCATTCCATGACTAGTAAAATAATAGCAATTTACTGTCTGTATAATATTGAACATAGTTCTTCTCGGAGTAGTGCGGCCGCGTGCTGCGTCTTCTTGTTTGACAGGTGTCAGCGTTAAGTCGCAATATTGCCACCTGGGAGGGCAACCAGGTACTGGCGCTGGAGTAGGCTATTTGTGTGTCGTGTTATCATAAGTGTCTTGTTCATTTTAAATATTGTGGTTATTGCCAATACCGGTATATTGTCCCACCCTAAATTAACACGATGTCGATATTTCATGATTTGAATATCACAGTTATCGTCAATACCGGTATATCGCGACAGCCCTAGTGCGTACATAATTATTAGGCATGTTGATATTCTGCTCTTTTTTTTTTCCAAGCACATATTACCAATTCCAAACCACATCAATCTTAATAACTACTATTAATTTTGTATTTAATCATTTATAAGTGATATATAATTGTCCATAAGTGCTGGAAGTAAAAAACTCCTAGTGCCTAATAATTATGCACACCTTAATATAAGGAGTTTTTCACTTCCAGCCTTCATGGACAATTATATATCACTTATAAATGATGAAATACACTATTTATGAAAAATATGACCAGAATATCAACGTGCCTAATAATTATGCTCGCACTGTATGGGTCAGATGGATGTCCTGCATCAGTTCTGTTATAAAATAGAAAAACTGCAAACCTAAAATGTGAAAGCACTCAAAGGCATTGTGTTTGATCACTATGTGAAGACTCAAGCCCTGTTCACAATCACAAGCCATTTACCCTACTGGTGATCATGAACCATGCTAAAAATCAACTCTATATATATATTCCTATATATTCATTATATGGAGAAATATGAATGCATAATTATGACCCATCATTGTTTTCTTGAAAGAGTTAATTTCAGAAACTCAAAACATCTTGTGCAGTCCATTCATTGAATCTGAACTGCAGAAGCAGCTCTAAGATCCTCAAAGGCTGTTTTCACAGCATCAGTGTTGGAGGTTGACAGCCGTATTTATGAACTGTCCCATTCACATCACTGGAGTCACTACAGTATAAATCAATGTCAGTCCTACTTTTTGTTCTCACATTAGCTTTGAATATGTCATGTAATCAAAGATGACAACGTCCAAAACACTGGTGTGTGTGTGTGTGTGTGTGTGTGCAGTGCAGAGTAACTACTGCACTGTATGATGTGTCGACTAGCAGCCCAGTTTGTGCTTTTATAATGAACTGCACATTTATAGAACCTGTATGGGTGTGAGTTGGGATGTGGCTGACAGAAAACCACCAGTCTTTACACACCACAGAGAAAACAACTGAATAATGAATATTTAAAAAACACACAAAAACGTTTGTGTTCATGTATTTCCCAGTAGACTAATCGAGTTGTTGTGCATGTGTGTCAGTCGTTCAGCTCGCTACCTCAGAAGCCACTCTCGGTCGACCTGACTGTGGAGAACGGACAGAGGTTAAAGGTCATCTACGGCTCTCACTTTGGGTTTCATGCTATCGATGTGGACTCAGGGACGCCCTTCGATCTCTACCTGCCCAGTCACGTGAGTGTTCTTTACATTCCTGCCACATTTCACACCAATAAACCTGAAACTCAGACAAGTTTAATAAGTGACTGTTGTAGCATAGTGAATATTTCTGTATTGTTGTAAGTTTGAACTGTCATGATCTGTGTGCACATTCACATTAGCTTTCACTCTCTGCACGGGAAATCCTTGGGACATGCTAGTAGGGGTTGGGCAATAATGACAAAACATGATATCTCAATATTTTCTGGAATTTTGTCGATAACGATAATTAGAGGATATTTTGATGAGTGTGTAATTGTGTTTGAATAGATTTTTACCTTTTATGGGCATTTTTACCTTTATAAGGCCATTTTTTTCTAATCTAATTAAATATATTCATCTTCTTTTATAAATTAATGTAAATTAAATTTCATCAATACATTTAAATAGTAAGACACTATAGGGCTGTTACCAATCAATCAACAAGTATCAACAAAATTTGTATTTGCAATGCAGAGGTGGCACAGAATCTGCATCTGAATTGGTGTTTAGATACATTTAGACTGTTTAATGCAGGACATGAATGCAGTTAACCTGCAGTTACAAATGCATAAATTATATTTTGATGTTTAAAAAAAACCCAAAAAAAACTAATGTTTAATACTGATGTTTGAAATGATTTTGGGGAAAAAAGGAAAAATATACTTTAAATATAAACCTTAAATCACTGCATGAATGAGTCATTGAGTCATTCATTCAACTGATTCGTTCAAACGGCTCATTGATTCAGTAAGAAACACTGTTGTGCATTGCTCAGAGATGCAAAACAGTTCTGCTGTGGATTTGTTTGAAACTATTTTCATTGTCAAAATACAGCAAAAACAAGAACTGTTGTCTAAAATGTAAGTCACTTATTAACTTCTTGTTTATTGGACTGTTTTATAAAATCAGTATCACATTTGCAGTCGTGCTGATATTTGGAGAAGAAATGTAGGCCTACTCTACGTGTGATGTTAACTATATCAGATGATATAAATATAAAAGTCATACGGGGCATATTTGCCCCTGAATTTTGGGGGAATTCTGAATGTATTTTAATAGACTAAATCACGCAGTCAAGAGTGAACTCTAAATTTGCTCGTACAGTAGTCTCACCTACATCACATAATGTATGTGTTCAGTCTCTGGGTGTGTTTTTGTTTGGCTTTTTCAATATACTTGATAATGTAAAATTGCATATCGTTTAAACAACAATTATGATATTATCGTAGACTCTATGTATCGCACACCCCTACATGCTAGCATGCTGGGTAGCTGAGTAAATCCGGCATAAAACCAGCTGTAACGCTGTTATAATATGTGCTCCCATGTTGACTGCGCTAATGGTGGGACAATGTAAATCTGCCACCTTTTATAGACAATATGTTTTTTTGTACTCTATTTTGTTGGTAGACTGATGCAGTTTGTTTACTAAATTCAGAACATTGATGTCAGATTTCAAAACACTCATCACAAAACTCACAGTGGTCATGTGTAACACAGGCTGTCCAGTGTTCACTGGAGAGAGAATAATACAGACACAGTCACTCAATGAACAAATTCTGAAATTTACAGTATTGATGAAATACAATCAAATAGGTTTATTTGAATCAAATCAAAGAAAAAAACCACTACAGAGAAAAAAAAACTGCATTACAAGAGCCTGCAGACATAGAAACGGTGCTGATGTAGTTCACTTAGTTCATGTTCAATGGTAACTGGTGTCAGTGGACCCCATTATTCTGAAACATGATCTAAACACTAAATGCAAGTTATCATTTTGAGCAGTTGTTTCAACTGATAGTTAGATCAACAATAGTGTTGATGTTGCAAAATGCATCAAATATGAAAAAAAGTCAATTCAGCAATAAAGCAGAAGATAATAGTGTCATTGTCCAGCTAAATTCAGTTCAAGTTTTGTTCTAAATCCGAAAAGGAGAAAAAAACCTTGGGAGAAACCAGGCTATTAAGAGGTAACATTACAAAGCAAGCACATATATATATATATATATATATATATATATATATATATATATATATATATATATATTGCACACCTTCCCTTTTCTCACAAGGAATCAGTTTTGATTGCAGGGTTAAAGATTCACTCTTTGTTTCATGAGATTCACCCGTAAACAAAAGCGGGTATCTGAAAATGCAACAAGCAGAAAAAACTGCACTCATTTCTTTTCTGCCAAACGCTACAATTCAGAGCTTGTATAAATATGCACAGCATGCAGAACATAATGTTGTGATGATATAGAGCTGCGTTTTCTCTGGTGCTGACGTCCCCACACACCCACACAGCCGCGTATCCTTCACAGAGAGCAAGAGCGATGAGTGTGGTGTTCACCCACGGCTCAGCAGCGGCCCACACTCCAGTGTGTCCCACATACTATACTCGCGGACTAGTTCACCCTCACAATCTGTGTGTGTGCTAGTTTCTCCGAACCGATTTCACGTCCAAAAATAACTCTGCAGCCTTCACTACGTTCCCAGAGCATAAGCCCATTGAAATGACCTGTTATTTGACAGTTTTTTTCTAATAGCAGGCAGTAGATAAATTTAGAGTGAACTAGCGGTGTGAAACAGAACTGGAGGCTGGGCGGCACTAGATCATGTAGCTTTCCATACCAACACTTTCTCATCCATTCCCTCCCATTCTCTCGTTCATTCGTCCAGTCTCTTTTTCACATTCTCACACACAGTCGGTTGTTGTCTTTCACTTGCACACAGTCATTAGTAAAGTGTTTCTGCGCTCGAGCTGCTCTTTGCGGGGTGTAAATCCACCTCTCCCACTTGGAAACACACGCTCTCTGTCTGTAGCAGCGTGTTTGAGCGGCTGGCGCTAATGAGAATCCCGCGGCAGAGGATAAAGATCGCTCTGCGGCTCTGGATGCCCGTGTTGATGCTCAGGATTGTGGTGGCTCTACAGAGGGACGGAAGCACAGTGTGTGTCAATTTATTTCTGAGTCAGGCAAGTACAGTGGGAGGTGTGTGATTGTGTTAATGACAGAATGTCTGTTCTAATGCTTTGCTGTCATGAGCTTGGGAGATGTGCTTGTAAAAGTGGTTAAGAAAATGTTTTATATTAAGTTAGTGGAAAGTTACACATACTGTGACTTTTGATACCATTAAAATATGTTTAAGCTCACTCTTGTAACTGAATAAACAGACTTACATGGTCAGTGCATTTACTTCATTAGTGGTGTGTGATAAGAACTTTCATTTTATTAACACTATAATAATGATGATTTGACCAAACCCTTAACACTAATTATTACATTTGACATGAATTATATCTCAAATCATGTGGCTTGTTTATGAGAGGTATGTGAATGTTGTTCAGACTGGCTGATGGAGGGAAAAAATCTCATAGATTTACCTTGTCTAGAGACCAGAAGAGATATCATAGATGCCTGGGGGTGGACAGTAAGCAAGCATACAACAATGCACTAAAAACCTCTCTAAACGCTGAAGCAGCACTCTGGCAACCACCAAGTACAGTATTTCTTAACTCCTGTCCTCTGCACAGTTTTGTATGTCTTCCTTATTTGATCTAGAATGCTACAGCAACTGCATAGCATTGCACTGAAAACCTTTCCGTGTCTCAGCCTTGGCTAGGGTAACCTGTTAGGGGCCAAGGGAGATGATATGTATAGGCGTAGATAAGAATAATAATAGTCCTGGTTTTACATATAGCCTATATATGTAAAACCGCTAAAGGGAACCAAGAAAATTCAAACCACACAAAAACAAGCTTTAAGAACTCTCAGGCACCCTCCTCTGTCCATCAAGGTTCTGGCTTAAATAAACTAATTCCCAGCAGAATAGGTACTGGAATAAGCCAAATCCACAGTAGGGTTAAAGTTGAAAAGGTGTTAAACAAATGTCTAAAGAAGAAAAAAAAAAACATTTGAAAATATACTGAATTGATGAATATAAAAACATGAAACTGTTTTCATACATGACAGTTTGTAAAAGTATAATAACCCAGTTGAAAAAAAATAAAGTTATTTAGCCCCCTACTTAAGGGGCAACTTATGACACCCCTGAACACTCAAAAAACAAGTCCATGAGGGTGGTGGAGCTGAGGAGGACTCGAGAGAAGGATAGAGGGACAGGGCTATGAAGTGGAAAAGATCTGCACAGGGTCCTAATGAAGCGAGGGATTAAGGCAGAGTCAGTGAAGATGGAGACCATGTCGGAACAGAAGGTGGTCGAGCAGGGTGGCTCCAGAGCTGCAGTGGACTCTGGGACTGCCTTCCCGGCTATGGCTGCAGTGGACACTGTTGCCTCTGTGTGAAGGTGTCAGACAGTAAACGTGTGTTTGGCCCACATGCTCAGGACATTGGCAGCTATCATTGGAAGCACTGAGGACATTGGAAGGACTTCTGGGACCTTCAGGACCATCAGACTTGGCACCTCCGGGACCTTCAGACCTGGGACCTCCAGGACCATCAGACCTGGCACCTCCAGGACCTTCAGACCTGGGACCTCTGAGACCATCAGACCTGGCACCTCCGGGACCTTCAGACCTGGGACCTCCGGGACCTTCAGACCTGGGACCTCCGGGACCTTCAGATCTGGAACCTCCGGGACCTTCAGACCTGGAACCTCCAGGACCATCAGACCTGGGACCTCCAGGACCATCAGACCTGGCGCCTCCAGGACCTTCAGACCTGGGACCTCCGGGACCATCAGACCTGGCACCTCCAGGACCATCAGACCTGGCATCTCCGGGACCTTCAGACCTGGCACCTCCAGGACCTTCAGACCTGGGACCTTCAAGACCATTAGAACTGGCACCTCCGGGACCATCAAACCTGGGACCTCCGGGACCACCAAACCTGGGACCTCCAGGGCCACTGGACTTGGGACCTCAAGGACCATCGGACCTGGGACCCACAGGAACATCAGACCTGGGACCTCCAGGGCCACTGGACTTGGGACCTCAAGGACGATCGGACCTGGGACCTCTGGGACCACAAAAGACTTGGGATTTCCAGGACCATGAGACCTGGGGACTTTTTTTTTTTGCATTATTACACACTTTTTGCATTATTACACACTATTTTTTCATATTTAATACTGTAAAGCTGCTTTGACACAATCTGTATTGTTAAAAGCGCTATACAAATAAAGGTGACTTGACTTGAATTGACCTCCAGGACCACCAGAGCTGAGACCTCCAGGACCATTAGACCTGGGATCTCTGGGACCACAAAAGACTTGGGATCTCCAGGACCATCCGACCTGGAACTCCAGGACCACTGGACTGGAAGCAGTGGATGCTACCTCTGTGCCAGAAGGACCTGCGGAACTGCCAGACTTTGGACCTCTGGAACCACCAAACCTGGGACCTCCAGGATCACTGGATGTGGGTCCACTGTACTTGAGACCACCAGGCACGGGACCACCTGACTACACAGAGCTCTGATATTGACATACTATATGCATTATTAGACAGGTTACATTTATGGCTTCCAGGGCTGCACTTGTAAATGGTTGACTGCTATATGTTTGTAATAAAGAACAATTTGTGTCTCCAAGTGGCTGTGTCTCAACAAATTATTGTGCAGTGAGCCTGAAGGATAAATGAGCAATATTACACAAGTAGATGTGAGATATGGCTGTATGTTGACACGGCTGTGATTCGGCTGTAGATAATCACAGCGTGCCGATATACAGCCATATCTCATGTCTACGAGTGTGATATTGCATTTATACAACTCTTCGACGGCACAAGTGTGTAAATACATAAGAAACAACAATGGAGTGACTTTAAAAACACTCTTTTCTGCAGAACTACTTCCTTCTGCCACAGATTCAAATGTAAAGTTGACAGTTTAACAGCTAAGCCCAAGCCTCAATTACTAATACGATTCACTTTAGAACTAGTAACAAAGGAACGCTGAGTTGCTTCATTGAAAACTTACTGTATTACTGCATTAAAAGCTGTGTATCATGTGGAGTAGAGTTTTATGAGAGAGAGATTGACTGAAGGTGTGTGTTTACTGGCATCTGATACAGCATTCATTCTTCAGCTCAATCTCTTATTCACAATAAAACATTAGCTTGTCCGCTGAGGAAAGTGATATCTTTGTCGCACTATCCTTTCATCTGTTAAGGGTGATTTCCATTGACAGCTCTGCTCAGTGCATTTGTTGGCAGCATTGTACAAGATGTTGTTAAAAGTAAAAATAACTTCTTTGTTCAAAGCAACACTTTTAGTCTTTTCAATATAAAAGTCTTTACTGCAAACTTGTAAAACAGTCTCTTACCATCTAATGGCAGAACAATGTAACTAAAATCATCATCACAAACACACACACTGTTTCCCAATACTAAATACTACCATGTATAGAAAATATTATTTATTGAATAATAATGTTTAATAAACAACTACAGCCATCATAAAAGTTGCTAGGCAATTCAGTCAAAAGTACAAAGGCAGTGCTCTGATATACAGTATTAATGTTACATAAAATATAACATGATGAGATTTTGGACTTAGTCAAAATTATTTGCTCTGGAACAAATAATAGATTAATGAGACCAAAGACTATCCGTTTGATTTATCCAAAACAAATTATATCTCCTGTTTAACCACTATAGAGACATCAGAGCCAGCGGTAAATTCCAGAAGATCTAGCCGCGCTGAGGCTGCTCTCAGTGGGTTCATGAGCGCTGAATGGTTACTGTCGCCTGGAGCTCACATTTCCGAAAACATCGAAGCAAATTTTCAAATAAACGTTATTTTTATTAACAAACCACATATTTGAAGTTCAAACAAATACATTCTCACCTAAAAAAAACTCTTAAAACTACATTCTGTGACAAAACATTATTTATATTATATTATTATTATATTATTTTTGAATTATAGTGGATTTGGATGTTCGCCATGACACTCGCTGTGAGAAATATGGCAACTTCAGCAAGCGGAGTGATACAAATGGTGAAACGGTTAAAGGAGCTCTGTTATCACTCTAATATTGCACTCTTAACAGCCAATCAGATTCGAGGATCACAAAAAAACTTGTATAAATTTTATTAATGACTTTATTAATGACCTTTTTGTCCGTTTTATTATTTTTACCCATAAAACTTGTTTATAACTCCCCTTTTTTTAAGACGCAAACTCTGACTTGGCTTTGTATAAAAGTTCTTGTGGTAGGAATTGATACACGTTTCATCTATTTGTCTACTTTGTAGATCTTTTTTTTTTTTTTTTTTTTTTTTTAAAAAGAACATTAATTTGTTAGCACTAAAAAAATGTAATCAGTTGGTATATAAGAAAAATAAGTTGTTTCATTCAGCAGTGTGCCTCTTAGCTTGATATTACAGCCTAATATAGCTGTATGTTATTTATTTATGTTATTTTATTTATTTATTTATGTTATTTATTTATGTGTTTTGGACAAGTGCTTGTCTTTCCAATTTCCAAATTTTGCTTCTCTAATAATTTTGTTACATGTTATCCTTTAAAAAAAAAAAAAAAAAAAAACAATGCCTCAACTATACATAGAATTAATGTACATTAATATATACATTTTTGTCTAATAATGTTGTTACAACTTTAACATGAAAATACTACTTTTATGTAATGACCAGGTGACCTGCTGTATTACATGCTGTGACTAGTAAATGTACTTGAGAGGGACTATAGGTGATGTGACTCCATGGCATAAGCAGTACAGTAGAGCGTCATATCTGTGCATTCTATTTGCTGACACTGACTGTAGGTTAATCTGTATGTATAAAGGCAGTTACTGTTAATCTCTTTATAACAGAATGCCTGTGTGTTTCAGATCCAAGGTGTGATTCGGCCACATGCCATCATCATCCTCCCCAGCAGCAGTGGGATGGAGCTGTTGCTGTGTTACGAGGACGAGGGCGTCTATATTGACACCTATGGCCGCATCACCAAGGAGACAGTGCTGCAGTGGGGGGAGATGCCCGCCTCTGTGGGTGAGTGCCAACACTCACACACACACACACACACTCCACACACACACACACACACATGCACACAGAGACGTTTAGCAGAGATATATAATGCACAAGACAGACATACAGTGATTATCTGTACAGTATGCAGTATGGATGTGATCTCATCGTTTGATTGTCTTATGCAGCTATCTGATTGTGTTGTGGTTGTGAGCTGTGTTTCTCCTCTAGAGGTGCAGTCATATTATGGAAGCTGTTGTAATGACTGATGTGCATGAGACTCTAAATGTGAAAAAGCAAAACAAGTCATTTGGATGGATGAGTCACCTCACTTCCTACACAGCAACAGATCTGTGAGGAGAAAAGTCACTGCTGTTCTTCAGCACTGGATGAGGCTGATCACAATACAGATACTGAAGTTTCCAAAATCCACACCACAACTGGAACCATACCTTTGGAATTTATTTTAGAGCTAAAGTCATGCATTTATCTTCTGAGAGCATAACTGAAGCACATGCTCAGATCAAACATGAGGCTAATATGGTTATTGTTCTCAGGCCTGAACTCATGGCACGTGATGTGTGATGAAACAGAAGGCAATCCAGTGAGAGCCATCAGATCCAATGATTTCTCTTTCTCTGTTTGAATAACACGAGGACATTCACTGCATCTTCATTCCCTCAGCAGTTTCTGTATTTTAGGGATGTATATTTTTTTTCTATTTTAGTTTATATTGTAATTCATCGAACACACTTTCAATGGATTCAGGTGTGTCGACTTATATATATAAATACATGTCCGCACGGCTGTGATTCAGCCGTAGGTAATCACAGCGTGCCGATATACAGCCATATCTCATGTCTATGAGTGTGATATTGCGTTTGTACGACAGTTTGACGGCACGAGTTTGTAAATACATAAGAAACAACAACGGAGTGTCTTTAAAAGCCCTCTTTTGTGCAGAACTACTTCCTTCCACCACAGATTCAAATCTAAAGTTGACAGTTTAGCAGCTGAGCCCAAGCCTCTGTTACTAATTCCAAAACATAACTTTAGAACCAGTAACAAAGGAATGTTGAGTTGCTTCGGTAAAAGCTTATGGTATTACTGCAGTAAAAGCAGTGTATTATGTGTATGAGAGAGAGATTGACTGAGCGATCGTGATTACCTGCATCTGATCCAGTATTCATTCTTCAGATCAATCTTATATTCACACAATAAAACAGTAGTTTGAATGTCCGATAGGCTCTGTTAAGGATGACAGCGCTGCTCAGTGCATTTGTTGGCTGTGTACAAGCTGTTTTTGAAAGAAAAAAATAACTTCTTTGTTCAAAACTGCGCTTTTTTCAGTCTTTTGTCCCCGTGTCTTGTGTTTCCTCGTGCTCCCAGTGTTTCCATGTCCTTATTTGTTTTTTCCTGTTCCTGTCCCTGATTGTCTTTGATTTGTTCCCAGGTGTGTCCCTTTAGTCCCCTCATTATGTTTAGTATAAAATCCCTGTGTCTAGCCTCGTTTCCCGGTCCGGTATTGTTTGTCTTATCCCTGTGCTCCATGTTTCCTGGTTTCCTTGTCAATAAAAGTCTGTATTTTGAAGAATCTCCATGTCTCCTCGTTCCGTGCTCCAGCGTACGTGACAGAATACCAGGCCTTAACAAGATGACTGAAGACAGGCTTGGGTGTCTGCGGCAAGGTGGTCGGGATTTGGTAAGGTATGTGGAAGAGTTCCTTGAGCTCCCCCCTTGCCAGGACCCTCCACATACCCGGCCAAATGTTCCGACCACCCATCTCTTCCCCGCACCGTCTCTGTCCTCAGCCCAGAAATGCCGGCAGTTCCTATGGCAAGCCTGCCACCGTCCGCGGCTCTCTCAAGCCCGCCGTCTGCGGGGAAAACTACGCTGCCGTCCATGGCTCCCTCAAGCCCGCCGTCCGTGGGGAAAACTACGCCGCCGTCCGCGGCTCTCTCAAGCCCGCCGTCCGCAGGGAAAGCTACGCCGCCGTCCGTGGCTCACTCAAGCCCACCGGCGGTCCCTATGGCAAGCCCATCGATGGTCCCTATGGCAAGGCCATCAGCGGTTCCTGTGGCAAGCCCGTCGGCGGTTCCTATGGCAAGCCCAAAGTCAAGCCCGCCATTCGCGGCCCTTCCCGAGCGCCCTCCAGTGCCAGTTCCACATGTGCACTCTGCTGTGCCTGCTCCTTCCGAGCACCCTCCAGTGCCAGCTCCACGAAAGCACTTCACTGTGCCCGCTCCTCAAGAGCGTCTTCCAGTGCCAGCTCCACGTGAGCGCATCCCTGTTCCCGAGTTAAGCCCAGGATGGGCTCCGGTTCCCGAGTCACGCCCGGGATGGCCTCCCGTTCCCGAGTCACACCTGGGATGGGCTCCTGCTCCAGAGTCATGCCCAGGATGGGCTCCTGTTCCCGAATTAAGCCCAGGATGGGCTCCTGTTCCCGAGTTAAGCCCAGGAAGGGCTCCTGTTCCCGAGTTAAGCCCAAGAAGGGTTCCTGTTCCTGAGTTAAGCCCACAGAGGGCTCCTGTTCCCAAGTTAAGCCCAGGATGGGCTCCTGTTCCCGAGTTAAACCCACGGAGGGCTCCTGTTCCCGAGTTAAGTCCACAGAGGGCTCCTGTTCCTGAGTTAAGCCCACGGGGGGCTCCTGTTACCGAGTCAAACCCAGTGAGGGCTCCTGTTCCCAAGTCAAGCCCACGGAGGGCTCCTGTTCCTGAGTCAAGCCCAGTGAGGGCTTCTGTTCCCAAGTCAAGCCCAGTGAGGGCTCCTGATCCCCCGTTCAGCCCAGTGAGGGCTCCTGATTCCCCGTTCAGTCCAGTGAGGGCTCCTGATTCCCCGTTCAGCCCAGTGAGGGCTTCAGCTGTAGAGGCCGGGGCAGATCCGCCATGGTCTCCCGAGTCCCCAGACCTGTCATGGCCTCCCGAGTCTCCTGATCTGCCATGGCCTCCCGAGTTCCCTGCTCCGCCATGGGTCCCGGAATGGGTGCCGCCCTGGAGGCCGTCCGTCCCCGAACTCTGCTCCTTGAGGCCTCCAGAGCGCCCCCCCCCCCCCCCCCCCACACACCTTTTGGGAGGGGGGAGTAACTGTAAGACCTTTGTCCCCGTGTCTTGTGTTTCCTCGTGCTCCCATTGAGGGCTCCTGTTCCCGAGTCAAGCCCACGGAGGGCTCCTGTTCCTGAGTCAAGCCCAGTTAGGGCTCCTGTTCCCGAGTTTAGCCCAGTGAGGGCTCCTGATTCTCTGTTCAGCCCAGTGAGGGCTCCTGATCCCCCGTTCAGCCCAGAGAGGGCTCCTGACCTCCATTTAAGCCCCGTTAGCTCCCCCAAGTATTTTGGGAGGGGGGGTAGTATGGCTTCAGCCGTAGAGGCTGGGGCGGGGGCGGGGGCTGGGGCCGCGGCCTCGGAGGCAGATCCGCCATGGCCTCCCAAGTCTCTTGCTCCGCCATGGGTCCCGGAATGGGTGCTGCCTTGGAGGCCGTCCGTCCCTGAACTCTGCTCCTTGAGGCCTCCAGAGCGCCCACCCCCCCTCCCCGTTGGATGTTGTATGGTGCGGGACGCACCTTTCGGGAGGGGGGAGTAACTGTAAGACCTTTGTCCCCGTGTCTTGTGTTTCCTCGTGCTCCCAGTGTTTCCATGTCCTTATTTGGTTTTTCCTGTTCCTGTCCCTGATTGTCTTTGATTTGTTCCCAGGTGTGTCCCTTTAG
Organism: Spinibarbus caldwelli; assembly: GCA_039654775.1. Classification (NCBI taxonomy): domain Eukaryota; kingdom Metazoa; phylum Chordata; class Actinopteri; order Cypriniformes; family Cyprinidae; genus Spinibarbus; species Spinibarbus caldwelli. Next base: position 30,633,092 of record CM077247.1, on the reverse strand, counting down.
TCCCCTCGTTATGTTTAGTATAAAAGCCCTGTGTCTAGCCTCGTTTCCCGGTCCGATATTCTTTGTCTTATCCCTGTCCTCCATGTTTTCTGGTTTCCTTGTCAATAAAAGTCTGTATTTTGAAGAATCTCCGTGTCTCCTCATTCCGTGCTCTAGCGTACGTGACAGCTTTAGTATTTTTCAATTTAAAAGTCTTTACTGCTGATTTGTAAAACAGTCTCATGTCGCCATCTAATGGCGGAACAATGTAACTAAAATCACCATCATGAACACACAGTTTCCTAATACTAAATACTAATAATATTTATATAAAATATTATTTATGAATAATAATATTTAATAAACAACTACAACAGCCAGCATAAAAGTTGCTAGGCAATTCAGTAAAAAGTATAAAGGCAGTGCTCTGATATACAGCATTGAATTTACATAAATATGAGATTTTGCCAAAACTATTTGCTCTGGAATAAATAATAGATTAATGAGACCAAAGACTGGCCGTTAGATTTACCCAAAATGAATTATATCTCACATTTAACCACTATAGAGACATCAGAGTCAGCAGGAAATTCCAGAAGATCTGGCCAAGGTGAAGCTGCTCTCAGCGGGTGTAATGCGCGCTGAATGGCCGCTGAACCGCTGGAGCTCCCGTCTCTGAAAACGTCAAAGCAAATTTTCAAATAGACGTTATCTTTATTAACAAAATGCATATTTGAAGTCTGAACAACTACATTCTCGCATAAAAAAACTGTGTAAACTACATTCTGAGACACAAAACAGTATTATTTTTAAAATCATAGTGGATTTGGGCGTCCACCATGAAACTCGCTGTGAGAAATACGGCAACTTTGGCAAGCAGAGTGATACAAATGGTGAAACGGTTGGAGAAGCTCTGTTATCACTCTAATATTACACTCTTATCAGCCAAAAAAAAAGTTGAGATAAGGTTAGAAAGCATGAAGTTCGTGAATGCCAGAATACCAGTCTATCAGTTAAGTCCAAAGCAAGATGCACCCCGTAATGCGTTATGACAATGACATCTCAGATAGTCTGATGGCATATAAAAGTAAATAGTAAATATATTACTGTAGAGTGATTCCTTACATAAAGTGCATATCAAATACACTAAACACGGAATCTTAAACGTGTATGATGCTCTAGAACACAGCTCATTGTTTTTGCATGTAACACATGCACATTTGATTGTCTTCTTTTCCTTTTAATGGCGGTGGACTGTTGAAAGTGCATACTGCCACCTATTGCTCGACACCAGCATGACAGCTGACGAATCACCGGAGGATCGGGCTTAGGAGAGCCGATACCGATCAGTTAAACACTTGATTGGCCCCCATCCTGATCCTTGAGATCGTCTTGGGACATCTGTAATATGATGTTGGCAATGCTGTAGTCTCATGTTGAAGGATTTGACATGAAGTTCTCTTAGATCTGTGTGTTCAGTTTAATAAACAAGAGCCACTCTGTTATGAGGCTTACATTTTATTACTGTCCCAGAGCTCAACATTAAAACAGTGTTTCTTAGAAGCGACTTCAAGACAACTTCATATGTGTCTAAATCAATCAATCAATCGGCGTATGACTACTGAACCTCTAGTAGCACATGAATGACACACTGCAGCTTTAATATTTACACCTGCTTACGTTTATGAGACAATATAGGATTAATATTTGGTTTCTCAGTTAGTTAGTTTCTCAGTTAGTTGATTACCATGCTGTTGTTATACAAGCAGACGAGAAACCCTCCTCTGGACAGCACTCTATTCCTGAGTATGGAGGAGGATGTTCTGTAGAACTCTACACTGATGGAAGAGCACATCAGTCTGGGTAATGTTTCTCATGAGGCTGCTTGTTAGCTCAACTGAATGAACAGATGTGAGCAGCAAGCAGGAGTTGTCGATTCAAAGGAAGACACATGGAGTTACTTACTTTTAATACTTAAGTTGTTGATTGAGTCCATTTGAACTAGATTAGTGGTGATGAACAGTTACTCACACTTGTGTTGCGACATTACTGTTGGATCCAATATAGTTGCACAGCATTGTCTCTTAGTTTCAATCTTTCTGAAAATCCTGCGTCAAATTGTGCCTTGTTTGTAAACGAATCCTTGGTAAAATGAAGTGAACAAAGGATATTTCTTACTGACGTGGTCTGAATCTTCATTAAAGTTCATCCACTCTTTCCTAATGTTGGCATCAGAAGGCAACACAAACACTGTTTTTCCACAACTTGGCACTGCACAGCGTCTTGTCTTCAGAGCGTCTTTATCCTTTGGTTTCTGTGTAGACCTGCGTGTTCACCTCTCTCGTAAACACTACATGCTGAAACAGTAATGTAGAATCGGTGGGTGGGGCTAAACAGGCAGCTATGTAGAATTGGTGGGCGGGACTAAACAGGCAGCGATGTAGAATCAGTGGGCGGGTCTAACTAGGCAGTGATGTAGAATCGGTGGGCGGGGCTGAACAAGCAGTGATGTAGAATCAAGTGTTGATATTCTTCTGCGGAGACAGTGATTATCCACACTATTACATCATAGAGTAGAACATTCCACAAGCTGTTGTTTTGGCAGACTACCTTCAATATAAGCTGTTTCTAGACTAACGAGAAAGATTTTAGTTCTGAAACTTACAGGATGTTTTTATAGTACAATGACCTCTTATATGTCAAAAGATCAAGAGAAATTTAGTTTCTCAGTTCATGACCCCTTAAAACTAGGCTCAGTCTTGTTCAGATCTGCTGATGCCGTTTGCTGCAGATCATCTGAGCTTTACTGAACTGCATCAGCTGGAGGTGTTTATTCATGACTCTGGTTGATGTGATTTTGTTGTTGATCTGCAGCTTACCTTCAGTCCAATCAAGTGATGGGATGGGGAGAGAAAGCCATCGAGCTGAGATCCGCCAAGACGGGCAGTCTAGAGGGAGTCTTCATGCACAAAAAGGCTCAGAAGCTGAAGTTCCTTTGTGAGAGAAACGATAAAGTAAGAAAACATCTCTATACGCTTGTGTAATATCACATTCAGAAATGCTGAAAATCTCCACAGATGATTCTCACAGAACAAAGAATTATTACAGGCATCATAAAGTATGACACATAATGCACAGAAATGTAAAGTGCGTGTGTGTGCAGGTGTTTTTTGCGTCGGTGCAGTCGGGTGGGAGCAGTCAGATCTACTTCATGACGTTAGGACAGAACTCTCTCTTCAGCTGGTGATCGTCTCCATCTCACAGGCTGCTGCTGGTAAAAACATCACAGACCAAACATCAAGATTCAAACTGTCCACTTTCTGTATTCACATGTAAACATTTTAATTGAAGTGATATAAATTATGTATTGTATGATTTAAAACATGTAAAATAGGTGATATATTGCATTGTGTCTGACAGTGTCAGCATTTGTCTACATCTGTGCTTAAAACATAAACCTTGTTTTGCATTTTAATTTGAACTTTTTATTACTATGTCATGTTGATATTTTGTCCCTAATGCCTGATTATTTTATTGTATAATAACAACCATGGCTGGTACACGGTGAACCCGATACTAACAGCTGACTAACTGTCAAACATTGTAGCATCTTTTGAGGGAAATATGCTGACAATTCACAATAGAATAATGACTAATTAATCATCTGATCACTGCAGACATTCATCTTTCATTTTACAGGCTTTCCAAGAAAACAAATTAAATATAACAAATGGCAGTTTATCTTTATTGTTTTTGTTTATTATAGCTCTCACCGTACTAAAACACAAACATAACTGGACAAATTATTATTATAAAAGTTATGTAATAAAAGGTTGTAGTTATCGGTTATATGCAGGTGTTTTGCATGCAGACTAAATGATTGATCTTCATCTGCAGTCTGAACATCACTATTCATTTGCTTTGTTTTGAATTAGAGAAGAAAATTGAATCTGGAAGGGAAAAAAAACAAACATTCTTCTGTACATTTGAGAATTCATCTTTGCAGCCACTATTTCCCAACGAGTTGTTGACCATATTTCACCGATGACAGTTTGTTTTCAGCTCTTTATTTTGGCCGCTGGTTCTGGCTGATCAGAGTCTTCACTATCGATTCTTTAGGTACACTGACAGTTCAACAGAGTCATACAGCTGAGCTCAAGTATGAGGATGATTGATAAACACAAATACATATTTTACGGTGACGGTGAATTCATGAAATGAATGCATCAATAGTCTCTCTCTGATGGTTTTTTTGGTGAATGTGAGACGTTCAGAGACAGTGCAGCTCTTATGAGCCTTAAAATTCACTGACTCTCTGTACAGTTCTCACTTAATATGTGTTTTCTGTTAGCCACATAGTATTTTCATTATTTTTGGAATGTAAAAATAATACGGTGAAGTCTGGTTGTGTGTGTGAAAACAGCATAGCACGTTCAGTGTGTGTGTGTGTGTGGAGGAGTGATGTGTGATGCAGGTGATTCTGTTGGTTCTCAACTTTAAATGAGGAAAATGAATGAAGCAAAGAAAAGCAGCAGGAAGTGGAAGATGATTGAATGAAAGAGAGTTAAAGAAAGTTGAAATGTAGGAAATCAGAGTTGCAAAGGTGAGAGATGTGGAGTTTGGGATCAGACTGATGACAGCTGTCCATTGAAAAGTTATATATTGGGACCAGATTTCTGCACTCAAAACACCTGTGCTTGTAAAGATGCAATATTTATGAACCCCATGCACTTTACAGACTAAGATCACTTGTATACAGACTAACGTGCTTAATACTGCTGTTATAGTTTCACACATTATTGATTTCACTCATTTATTAACAGTAAATCTGAGAATGGCACACAAAGGGTTGATTTAACACTAGAGAACAGAGATTTTGTGTACATTATCATCTGATTATTTAAGCAGAAGACGGTCACAGTGCACTGATTTCATACTGTAATCCAGCAGAGCATCTCAGTATGTGGAGAAGACGAGTGTAATATCATTGTAGTGTATTGTGTAGTGGTTCAGTAGTTTGTGTGGGATTCTCTGCTCCATCAAGAAACTGCTGGGAGTCTGACGCTCAGATCAGACGCCGTTCATTCCTATCACACTCTGCTGTTGAAATAATGCTCACAGAAAGTCTTGTTCCTCTTTTCCTTCAGCAGGATGAGTGTTTTCTCCACCGTGCCTTAATGTGCTCTGAATGCTGTCTGGTTGTGTGTGAGACGTGATGAATGTAAAAATCTTCATTAGGTTTTGCTTCAACATTAAAATGTCTGACATAGTCATTTCTGTACTTTCACTTAGGGTCAAACTTTAAAAGTCAGTCCTGTACTTTAACAACAGAGAATTTTAATTTAATTCAAAGCTTTTTTCTTTGTAACTGTGTAATTTGTATATTTCCTGTACTGTACATATTCCTAAATACTGTGTTTTATAGATTATCAAGTGTTATAGAAAGCACCATATACTCAACAGTTATGTTTGTCAAAACTCCTCTTTTGGGTTTAGACTGTAACAGTATATTGCATATACAGTTATGTAGTGTCACATGAAGGAGTGGAGCCAAATAAATGCTTTAAGAATAGACCGCTCAGTGTGTCTCTGTTCGTCTGTGCTGCATTAACACAAACCTTCCAAACAAACCATCATAATGCACACGATTAGCAGAAATAAAAGATCACAGATATAAATCATCAAAGATATCATCATTCCATTTAAACTCTAATGCAACGATCAGCTCAATACAACAGACCTGCTGTGCATTTATTGAGGAGGAGATTCAACAAAGTTCAGAGTTCATGTTCCCTCAAAGAAAAACACAAGTTGTGTGTACAAAACATTATTATAAGAAATAATCATTTGGATGAAAATACACAAATAAACTGTTGTCTTGGTGTGCTTCAGATTTGTTGTGTCCCTGCAGCGCAAAAGCAGTCATAAGTAGCACAGGTATATTTGTAGCAATAGCCAACAATACATTGTATGGGTCAAAATTATCCATTTTTCTTTATGCCAAAAATCATTGGGATATTAAGTAAAGATCATGTTCCATGAAGGTTTTTCATTATTTGATGATTATTACTAATCATTTTTGATTAGTAATATGCATTGCTAAGAACTTCATTTGGACAACTTTAAAGGCGATTTTCTCAATATTTTTTTTTTTTTTTTTGCACCCTCAGATTCCAGATTTTCAGATAGTTGTATCGCGACCAAATATTGTCCTATCCTAACAAACCATACATCAATGGAAAGATTATTTATTCAGCTTGAATAAATCTCAATTTCAAAAAAATTGATCCTTGTGACTGGTTTTGTGGTCCTGGGTCACATGTGTCTTGTGAGTCTTATTTATTGTTTGTCCAAAATGAACAAGTTAAGATGGAAGCAATAATCTCAGATTTAGAAAGTGTCAGTGGCAGTGATGCACATGTGATTTGTTTAGGAGCAGAGCACACTCAGTCAGCTCTTTATCTGTGCTCAGTATGATCACTTCACTGAAGGATACGCTCCTGTCTGGCTCTCTTTGAGGAGGACAGGAGTCAGGCATCTGCTGCGACTGGCGGAGGAGTCTGAGACGGTGTGTGCCTTTCTCAGGCTTCACCCGCCGGCTCCAGCTCTCTCATGCTGGATCTGATAATTACTGTCACACTCCTTCATCCAGCACAAAGCGCTGAGGCTGTAGTGCAGACGTAGTTATGACTATGTTAGCACACTTCTGCAGGATCAGCAGGAATGGGTCGTTTGGGGACTGTTAGTTGACAGAAGTGGTAGAGTTTTCTTTTTCTCTACTTTCCTCTGTCGGCCCCTACAGCTCTAGCAGTGGAAGTGCAGACTAGATCTGTTGCTTCCCTTCAAAAATACTGTAAGCATACTGCAATGAATAATACAGAATCACTAAAGACAAGACAAAGGAAGATTAAAACTAAGAAAGCAGTTGTGATTCTTTGTAAAAGGTGGATGTCACTGTAATATTCCAGTATAAACACTCAGCCTTGCTTTTAATCGTTTTAAGTTTTCTTAGGCTCCTCAGGAGGGCCTCTAAGCTCTTCTAGGTTTAGGAGTTACGTTTAGCCTTACAATGCTTTATGAATTGCTTGTAGATAAAACATTTACAAAGATTTAAGTTAGGAGTGATTTCCACATTTGAAGCAATTTTTAGCCTTGATATGTTTGTGAATATGGCTACCATCAGCTGTTTATTTACCAGCATTCTTCAGAATGTATTTTGTGTCTTTTGTGCGCAGTCACATTATTTTCATGACAATTAAGCACAATCCTGCGAAAGAAAAACTGTAAAATCAAAAAATACAACAATGACAGTATAAAATAATAGTAAACGATATTCAGTAATGAGAATGAGATTTTTTTTCTCTCAATGAGAAATAGAGAGGGAATAACTGTTGAAAAATATGGGGGTTTCTATGCTGAAATTCTGCTGCTTGTGATGTAAATCAGTGAGATCTTTCTAACAGTGCAGCAGATACTGACATAAAATGATCTAAATATCAGCGGTCACTCTATATCTCCAATAATATGTTGAGGAGAGACCCCCCACATGATTGTAAAGCGCTTTGGGTGTATGGCAATACACAAGAAAGCGCTATATAAATGCCTCATTCATTCATTCATTCATATGTCTCAGTAAAATGAGATTGAAATGATCCAAACATATAATGCAATGCTGATTGAGAGATGAAGAAATAAAGGCTCCTCAGAAGATGTGAGATGAAGATCATTCCTCCGCTGAGGAACAGTGAAAGTAAAGCTTCTGGAAACAAACGCTCCTCAAAAGATCCTGATGATCAGATTTGAGACTAAAACATGATTGATGGAGAATCTGCTTCAGTGCACATCTGGAAATATGACTGCAGTTATTCTGACGCTTACTTGAGAAAAATCAGTCAAGATTTGACACGAGAAAGGAGGAGGATGTTTGTACAGTTACACTAAAAGAGCTTTCACTGGATAAACAACTAAACTATCAATCAGACGACAGAAGACATGAGGAGACAGTGAAACGGGTTTAACAGTGAAGTTTTCATCATGTTGATCATTTAGAGCGTTAGAAATTCAAATCAAATATGATACAGTAGCTTCATAAAGGTAAGCAGATATAATGTATTGTTTCTGCTGAGTTTGATGTGAACCGTGAGCTGGTTTGAGAGGCGCACAGAGGTTTTGAAGGAGTCGGATCTCCTCATTCGATGTCGAGGACGCAGAACTTGGCCCTGCAGGTGGTCCTCCATCATCAGCCTGACACAGACGCAGCAGCTTCACGCCTGCGCTGACCTTCATACAGCCGATACACAGCTCCAGCTCCTGACCGCAGGAACACCGCACAGCTCAAAACCTGCATTCAGAGTGAAACACTACAGAGACTGAAGAGATCCAGCTTCAGAGGAGATGCTCATGAAGCATTGTGAATGACACACCTGAGACGGAGTGTGACAGTATATGAATATAATCAGGCATTCTGTGCAGAAGCACCACTGCTGATTAGATTTCACACTAACAGGTCAAATTAGTTACTGCATCAGCTATCAACAATCAACAATGTCTGAACAACATCGATTAATCTTCGTTTATATTTATACATATACTACCAGTCAAACGTTTTTGAACAGTAAGATTGTTAATGTTTTTAAAGAAGTCTCTTCTGCTCACCAAGCCTGCTGTTATTTGATCCAAAGTACAGAAAAAACAGTAACATTTTGAAATATCTTTACCATTTAAAATAACTGTTTTCTATTTGAATATCTGTTGAACTGTAATTTATTTCTGTGATCAAAGCTGTATTTTCAGCATCATTACTCCAGTCTTCAGTGTCACATGATCCTTCAGAAATCATTCTAATATTCTGATTTGCTGCTTAAGAAACATTTATTATCATTATTATTATTATTATTATCATTATTGTTATTATTATTATTATTATTATTATTATTATCTTGAAAACAGCTGAGTAGAATTTTTTCAGGTTTCTTTGATGAATAGAAAGTTCAGAAGAACAGTATTTATCTGAAATAGAAATCTTCTGTAACATTATAAATGTCTTTATCATCACTTTTGATACTGGCTCCAAGCTTTTGAATGGTATAGTGTATAATGTTACAAAAGCTTTTTATTTCAGATAAATGCTGATCTTTGGATCTTTCTATTCATCAAAGAATCCTGAAAAAAAAAAATTACTCAACTGTTTTAAATATTGATAATAATAATAATTATAATTATAATAATAAATGTTTCTTGAACAGCAAATCAGCATATTAGAATGATTCCTGAAGTATCATTGATTTCTGGCAGTGTAAACCATTGTTCCAACAATTAATGTCTTATTAAGCTGAAAGGTGTGTGATTGTAAGAATTAAGACATCAAGATGTTTTTAACTATCCATAACTCATAATAACTCTTCCTCCAGTGAAAAAGTGTTCTGGTCTGAATCAGGAGAGAAATCTGCACAGATCAAGCAGCGTTTACAAGACAAAACAGCTCTAAACAAATATGTGGCTGGATTTTGATGTGAGAGACAACAGCAGATGCACTTTTTCACTGAAGGAAGAGTTATTATGGATTACGGACCCCTTTAAAGTTCAGTTACAAGTCAATTCACTGACTTTTTCTGACTTAAGCTCTTTTAGTTAAGGTTGGAGCTCTTCATTTTTGAACTCTTAAAGTGCATTAGATAGACAAGTGAAGAATTGGAAAAAAAATGAAAATTAAATGATTCTATGTTTTTTAAATACTGCAACAAATATCATATTGTGGAATTCATATCGTGATATTAACGTATCGTGAGATTTTGATATCCCTATCAGGCACATGCAAATAAGTGGTATTGGTTATGAAATATCAGTGTGTGTGGATCCCTAGTGAGTGCACCTGATGTGGAAGGGCTGGACTCTGAGCTGCTGACGCTGATGGTGAGGATCTGCAGCGGTGTGTGGAGCTCTGAGGCCGTGACGCTCAGCAGGCAGTCCTGATGCAGGGCCAGCTGCAGAGAGTACGTGCTGACCTTCATCACCCAGCTGTCCGTGACGATGACCCTGGAGCTGGGGCCGCCCGAGCAGAACTTATCAATGCGGCAGAACTCTGTGTTGATGGAGGAGGCCACGGATCTCCAGCTGCAGCGGGGTAAAGCGTGAGCGCTGAGGACCCTGGTGATGCTCCAGTGCAGAACCACAGAGAAGCTGAAGAACAGCTGCTAGCCCGCACTCACCTGATGCACATACAGCAGATTCAGCTCCAGAGCAGCCACACACCCTGAAACACACACAACACACACAACACACACGTCACACAGCGAACACTGAACAGGAGAAACACATATTACAGCTCGCACATCACAGTCCTGTTCCCTTCTGAGGCATTCTGTTATTTAGGGCAGAAATTTCATGCCTGTTGATGATAATTATATTTTTTCTAACTATTTTCTTAAGAAATATACTTTGTGCATTAAAAATCTTACTGTTCAAAAACTTTTGACTGGTAGTGTATTCTTTTAATGTATTTATAGAAGTCTCTTCTGCTCAAAAAGCCTGCATTGATTCGATCCAAAGCACAGCAAAAGCAATAATATCATGAAATATTTTCACTATTTAAAATGACAGTTTTCTTTTGTCTGAGCTTCATTATTCCAGTCTTCAGTGTCACATGATCTTTCAGAAATCATTCTAATATGCTGATTTGCTGTTCAAGAAACATTTTATTATTATTATTGTCAATATTTAAAACAGTTGAGTACATTTTTTTCAGGATTTTTTTTTTTTTTTTTTTCCTATTTGATGAACGGAAAGATCCAAAGATCAGCATTTATCTGAAATAAAAAGCTTTTGTAACATTATACACTATACCATTCAAAAGCTTGGAGTCAATATAAGGTTGAAGGGGAATTATAGAAATGAATACTTCTATTTAGCAGGGATGCTTTAAATTGATCAAAAGTGATGATAAAGACATTTATAATGTTACAAAAAAAATCTATTTCAGATAAATGCTGTTATTCTGAACTTTAAATTCATCAAAGAAACCTGAAAAAAATTCTACTCAGCTGTTTTCGTCAAGATAATAATAATAAATGTTTTCTGAGCAGCATATTAGAATGATTTCTGAAGGATCATGTGACACTTTAGACTGGAGTAATGATGCTGATAATACAGCTGCGCATCACAGAAATAAATTACAGTTTAAAATATATTCAAACAGAAAACAGTTATTTTAAATAGAAAAAAAATATTTCAAAATGTTACTGTTTTTGATGTACTTTGGATCAAATAAATGCAGGCTTGGTGAACAGAAGAGACTTCTTTAAAAACATTAAAAATCTTAAAACCTTTGACTGGTAGTGTAGATTAAGGAATATTTCACTAACTTTACTAAATTAACCATTATATATATATATATATATATATATATATATACATATATATATGTATTTTTTTTTTTTTTTTTTACTGTATTATATACTGTATATGGGACATATTCCATTAGGATTTAGTGGTTTTAACAAGCCATCAATAGAAGGCGACCAATTACCAGTAGAGACCCACAGGGTCCATTACAGTTTCCAGTAAAACCAGTAAAACCATTACAAATTCTGTGATGGTTTCTATTATTTTTTTAATTTATTTATTTTTTATTTTTGTTATTTTTTTCAACAGGGGAGAGTACCCAGCAAGCAATTTTGCATTTAAAAGACATCTATTAGCTGTTCAAACACAGCCCAGACGTCTAGGCTACAACAAAGCTGAATTTGGGCTGTCAGTGAAAATTTAATAGACGTCTAATCATAGCCCAAGAATAGAATAGACATCAAATAGACCGCTAATGAATATACGTCTAATAGACAACAAAATGACAATCCATCCAAACAAATTAAATATACAGCTTTTATTAATAATAATAACATTTTTAACAACTTACAACAACTTAAGACAATACAAAATGATAAAAAATACTAAAGAATTAATGACAAAATAAAATATTATAAATACAATACACTTAAATATAAATATTATGATAAAAATATGGAATTTTTTAACAACTTAACATAATGAAAATATAAAAATGAAAAAAATACATATTTTAAATAAGATATTTAAAAGAAAAAAGAGCATGTTATCACACTCAACAATAAAACATTATGGATAAATGACAATATATATATATATGTATGAATTTTTTAAAACCCTAAAATATAATACAGATTGAGGTGGTTAACAACTGCTGACAAAGTTTGACATTTCAAAATGACCAGTAAAGAAATTCTTTATTAAATTTCTGATTTGTGTTGTAACTTGAGTATTGACACCACAATGTTTGATTGATGTGGCAGGTTTTGAAGGCTTTACCTGTCCAGCATCCTTCTGGCACTGTCTTTGAGGTTTCTTCCTCCAATTCTGCACAACTTTGACACCTGAATAACACGTCAATGTCAGGCAGGTAGTATTAGAAACACAGTGCACAAGTGTTTACCAACCTTAAACACTGATGCCATTGACCTGCAAGTTTTCCATCATTAACCCTTTAGATCTCTTTATTCCAGCAGTTTAAGTTTCTCTGCCTCCAAAACTGTCCGGCACGACTGATTTCATAACAACACAGTGATAGCTGCTGTAACTAAAAAGTAGCCCAGTACACACATTAACCTCAAATGTACATAGAATAATAAATTCACCCCTACCGATTTTATTACAATATGTTTTCTGTTTGTACTGTTTAGGCTGAAATGCTGCATTGCACGTCTGAGCTATCTGCACTATTTTAATACTGCTGCAAACTATAATTGATCATTTTATATTGCCATTTTAAATCATTTGTATTTTTAAGCTTTACTATCAATTTGGAAGTTTCAAAATAAATCTTATTGTACTTGAACAATGACAAAGATATTCTATTCAATTAGCTCATGCTCTCTCTGTATGTAACAAGCCATTGTTCAGTCAAATTCAATATAATAATTAAAATAAATGATGGACTTTGTCAAAGATGAGAGCTTTAGTGCGTAAATGTTGTTTTGGAGAGGTTTTTTTTTACCATTGCTGCCTGGATCTCCTCAATTTCCAACTGCTTTTCCAGATGCTGAAACTCCTCCTCAATTTGTCCAATTCTTCTGTGTTCACTGTATAAATTAATATAGATTAATCTTTGTCAAAGCTGTGTTTGTTCTATCGTTTTCTCTTTCGCCTCTTCTTGTGCTGTTTTAAAATCGCTTGAGTTTGTAAACACATCAAACTTTTAGGCACGGTTTCACAGACAGGGATTAGACTAAACCAGGATTAGGCCATAGTTCAATTAAGACATTTAAGTAATTTTTTTTAACATTCCTTAGAAAAAAGCATTACTAGTGTGCATCTTGAGACAAAACAAAGGCACTGATATGTTTTAAGATCAATCAGTGCAAGTTTCTTTCAGTTGAAACAGCTCAGACTCACATTTTAGTCTAGGACTAGGCTTAAACCTAGTCTGTGAAACCGGTGGTTACTCTATTATCTATTAAATTTTGCAATTAATCCTCTGAATACATGCATGCTGAACTGTGGGCCTAGTCACGGATCACTATCCACTCGATCTGCTCCCTTCACTAAAATGTCATGATAACAAATAATCCAGATAAATAATGAACACGTCAAACTGAAAACACAGATACTCACAAGACCAAGTAGGATGTCCTTTATCATTTGTTGTTTGCCCGCTGCTCTTCGACTGGTAAACTAGTGCTCTCTCGTGTAAAAACAACATTCAAAACGCAACAGTGATCTCTACTAACTTTCACGTGTCGCGCTGTGTTGCCAACTAATTTTCAGGGGAAGTTGCTAAAGGAAGGTCGATTTGTTGCTAAAAGTTGTTAAATGATGTTGTGATGTCATTGCGCGATGACATCATTACGTAATTATGACGCAAAATTGTGTCACTGCATCAAATTGCAGCATAAAATATATTTTATATATGTTAATTTAGATGTTTGTAAAATAATATGTAATATAGTATTAAAATACAACTGTATTTTAAATACAACACTGAATTACTGAACACTTACACATTTTTGAATAATTACAATTTGTTTTTTTTTTGTAATTGGTTAGTACACTAGTAAAACTACACATTCTGAACAATTATAGTTTTAAGCAGTGTATTAGTAGTTAATTAGTCTGCTACACTCCAAGAAAAGTATGTAAAAATAGGGCATAATCTACTATGTTAATATGGAGGAATTTTCCTTATTGATTTTTCACAGGTTTTTTACCTGCATTTTAAATGACATATTGTATTTTGTGTTTCCAGGTTACAGGGTTACAACGGATAATGGATAATGTCCTAGAAAATTACTAGCTTTTCCTTTTTTCTAGATATTTTTCTTACATTGTGCTAACTGATCTACAGTCGCAGGTACAACTTACAAACAAGGTGTATCATAAATAAACAATTATTCAATTATTCAATTATTATTATTATTAAATTGAACAATTGCAAATAGCAGCTAACTTAATCCACGTGATGTGTGTACTGCTAGGCATCTTTGCTTTCTTCTTGTGTAATTTAGATGAAAAAATGTGTGCCTTTTTATCATTTAAATCACTTATCAAAAGTTGCTAAAAGTTGCCAAATAAATTTTAAATATAGTTAAATTTGTTGCTAGTTGCTTTTGGAAGAAAAAGTTGCTAGGGTAGTGTGAAAAGTTGCTAAATTTAGCAACAAAATTGCTAAGTTGGCATCACTGGCTGGCGTTGCCTCATGTCTCAGTAGAGCTACAATCATCTAGCGGGTGGGAATTGTAATTGCATTTTTTATTTATATATAAGCCTTGATAAAAGTCAAATAATATCAGTAATATCGTATAATGTATATGAATGTTATTTAACAGCTTGTGGGATGCATGACATCATATTATCAAATGCAAGTAAACTTTTGAAACATTTAAATTATTTTTGGCATAATAAATAATGCTATATTTAATAATGCTGTAAAATAATTAAATAAAATATAAAATAATGCTAATTTAAATGTTTCAAAAGTTTACTTGCATTTGATAAGAAGCTGCTTGGGCGAAAATTACATGTAAATAATTTTAAGCAGTGTTGCCAACTTAGCAATTTTGTGGCTAAATTTAACAACTTTTCACATTACCCTAGCAGCTTTTTCTTCCAAAAGCACCTAGCAACAAATTTAGAAATTTTTAACATTTATTTGGCAACTTTTAGCAACTTTTGATAAGTGACTCAGACAATAAAAAGCACATTTTCCATCCAAATGACACAAAAAGAAAACCAAAGATGCCTAGCAGTACACACATCATGTGAATTGAGTTAGCTGCTATTTGCAGTTGTTCAATTTAATAATAATAATAATAATAATAATAATAATAATAATAATTCAATAATTGTTCATTTATGATACACTTTGTTTGTAGCTTGTACCTGTGATTGTTGATCATTTAGTACACTGTAAGAAAAATGGAAAAGATACTAGTAATTTTCACTATACATTATAATCCTGTAACCTGAAAACAATGCGTAATTTAAAATGCAGGTAAAAAAACAATACAGAAAATTCTTTCATATTAACATAGTAGATTGTGCCCTATTTTTACAGACATTTCTTAGAGTGTAGCATACTAACTAACTACTAATACACTACAAATAATACATAAATGTTGAGAATGTGTAGTATTACTAGTTTAGTAGCTATTAAAAAACTTAAATCATAATCATTCAAAAATGTGTACGTGTTCAATAATTCAATTTAAAAATACAGTTCTTTACATTTTAATATTATATTATGCATATTATTTTACAAACAAATCTAAATGAACATATATAAAATATACTTTTTGCTGAGATTTGATGTTGTGACAATTTTGTGTCGTGATTACGCAATGACGTCATCATAACGTCATTTAGCAACTTTTAGCATCTTTGCTTAGGCTGCTTGATGGAATATCATACATCTCACAAGTTATTTTAAACAAAAAACAACATGTGACCAAATTCAAGGTTATTTGGGCTAGAAGTGGGTTACATATAGCCAGACTATATAAGTCACTGGGTCAGAACAGAAGAATAATTGATAACCCCTGTTTTATATTTCTATACTGTGTGATATATAAAACAAATGGCAGATGTTTTCATAAAAACCTAAATGAATGAACGCAAAGTAAACAATACTGATGAAAGCCAAAAGTAATGGATTTTTCCAATAGGACGCAGCCTTGCACTTCCTTCTCATAACTGTTTTTATGCATAACAGTTATGAGCATGTATGCTGTATTGAGTCATATTTCTCCTGTTTTTGTGTGTAGGATTATGCATGCGTCATGTGAGCTCTATAATCCGATTTCCATCAGAGGGGTGGGTCGAGCATTGACTGACAGCCTCTCCAACCAATGGCACTGCAGCCCCCACAGCGTCCGACCAATCAGAGCGGGGCTCTCGAGAGCCTGGGGGCGGGACGCAGCCCTGTGATTGGCTGTTTTCTGAAGCGCAGCCTCGTGGCCAGCTCTCCGTTCTGACCATTACTGAAATCCGAATCGATCAAACGGCGTTAATCTGAATTCTGTTTCATCTGAACGCCTTATTCTGAATTCCTCTCAACTGTAACGGAATATTCTTATAAATAATATAATATAATATAATAATCTTCTGTGGGATCTAGGAAGAGATGTCAATGAGTCGAAGAAGCACGCATTTCTGGAGCGAGGAGGAGACAGATTTTCTTCTGCAAACTTTAAAGGAGATGAACATAGACCGCTACAGAGACGGAAGAAAGCACCGCAACAGCCTGCTCTTCAGGAAGGTGTGCGCGCGGCACAAGGAGGCAGGCTTCGCGCGCTCATGTGATCAGGTCAAGCACCGCTGGAAGACGCTCAAGTCCATCTACTATAAGACCAAGAAACAGAACAACAGCTCCAGCTTCAGACACTTCGACACGATGGAGGAGATCTTCGGACACAGGCCTCTGGTGCTCATGACAGACCCGAGCATCCATCTGAAAGACGGGTCTCCTCTGTCTGACAGCAAGCGCTTCACCTTCGAGGATGAAGATGATGAAGATGAAGATGATGAAGATGATGATGATGATGATGGTGAGTGGCGCATCTTTAGTGTGTGTTGTGATATTACCATCAGTTAATGTTTAAGAAAAATAAATCAATAAATGTTAAAACAGTTTGAGAAACCACTTTTTAATTGATTAATTTACTTATTTGTTTTATTTATTGCTATGTAAGTGGTACAATAAAGAAATAATAAATAAATATACACTATCAGTCTTGGACAGTAAGATTATTAATGTTTTTAAAGAAGTCTCTTCTGCTCACCAAGCCTGCTGTTATTTGAGCCAAAGTACAGCACAAACAGCACAATTCTGAACTATTTTTACTATTTAATTTAACTGTTTTCTATGTGAATATCTGTTAAACTGTAATTTATTCCTGTGATGCGCAGCTGTATTTTCAGCATCATTACTCCAGTCTTCAGAGTCACATGATCCTTCAGAAATCATTCTAATATTCTAATTTGCTGCTCAAGAAACATTTATTATTATTATTATTATGCTGAAAACATCTGAGTATATTTTTTCTTTGATGGTTAATGATTAGGTTTCTTTGATGAATAGAAAGTTCAGAAGAACAGCATTTATCTGAAATAGAAATCTTTTGTAACATTAAAAATGTCTTTATCATCACTTTTGCATTTGTGCCAAATAAAAGTATTAATTTCTATCATTGCTATTAATAATTTCTATCAATTCTATCTATCTATCTATCTATCTATCTATCTATCTATATATATATATATATATCTATATATATATATAATAAAAATTATACTGACTCCAAGCTTTTGAATGGTGTAGTGTATAATGTTACAAAAGGTTTTTATTTCAGATAAATGCTTATCTTTGGATCTTTCTATTCATCAAAGTATCCTGAAAAAAAAAAAAAATGCACTCAACTGTTTTAAATATTGATAATAATAATAATAATAACGATAATAATGATAATAATAAATGTTTCTTGAGCAGTAAATCAGCATATTAGAATGATTTCTGAAGGATCATGTGACACTGAAGACTGGAGTAATGATGCTGAAAATTCAGCTGCGCATCACAGAAATAAATCACAGTTTAACAGATATTCAAATAGAAAACAGTTATTTTAAATAGTAAAAATATTTTAAAATTGTACGGTTGTTGCTGTACTTTGGATCAAATAAATGCAGGCTTATTGAGCAGAAGAGACTTCTTTAAAAACATTAAAAAGAATTTACTGTTCAAAACGTTTGACTGGTGGTGTATATATACAACCAATTTAAATAGTTTATGATCTTAATTTAATTTTTAAGATGGACAAATATAGAACATAAAATAATGCAGTGCAATAAAAGTATGGGTAAAGTGCAGCACAGACAAATCTTCTCTAAAGAAGCAGTGTGTGGTTAAAAGCCTGATGGATTTCTAATCGTCTCATGTGTTTGTCTGATGCAGATAATGGAGTGGATGATGTGGAAGGTAGAATTCAGGAAATCCAGTCAGTGAAGACGGAGAACGAGCCGCTGATCCTCACACAAGCATCTCAAGAGAGCTCCAGCTCCAGCCAGCAGAGCACCGCTCCAGGTCTGACAGACGCTCCTCAGTTCATCTGACATCAGGATGAGTTTGTTTCTTCATCAGATTTGGAGAAATGTGTCACTGCATCAGTGTCTCAGCAATGGATGCTCTGCAGTGAATGGGTGCCGTCAGAATGAGAGTCCAAACAGCTGATAAAAACATCACAATAATCCACAGCACTCCAGTCCATCAGTTAACATCTGGAGAAGATAAAAGCTGAAACAAATCCATCTTGAAGACGTTTTTAACTCAAATAACATAGAGTTAATCCATAATAACTCTTCCTCCAGTGAAAAAGTGTTCTGGTGTGAATCAGGAGAGAAATCTGCACAGATCAAGTAGCGTTTACAAGCCAAAACAGCTCTAAACAAATATGTGGCTGGATTTTGATGTGAGAGACAACAGCAGATGCACTTTTTCACTGAAGGAAGAGTTATTATGGATTATGGACTCATATTTTAGACATTAAAAATGTCTTAATGCTGGATTTGTCTCAGCTTTTGTCTTCTCCAGATGTTAACTGATGGACTGGAGTGCTGTGGGTTATTGTGATGTTTTTATCAGCTGTTTGGACTCTCATTCTGACGGCACCCATTCACTGCAGAGCATCCATTGCTGAGACACTGATGCAGTGACACATTTCTACAAACCTGATGAAGAAACAAACTCATCCTGATCTCAGATGAACTGAGGGAGAGTAAACTTTTATTTCTGGCTGAACTATTCCTTTAAATATGAGCAGTGATACATTAAAGATGTCACAATATGCCTTCTTTAAAAAAAAAAAAAATAATAAAAAATAAAAAAATGTTGGTAACACTTAAAGCCTTTATGTATAATGCATTATAAAAGTAGTTTTAATGCATTAATTATGCCTTGTAATGTAACTTATAATGCATTGCATCTCACTAATAATTGTAACCACAGTTAATGCATTATAACACTTATCAATTCCTTGTTACGCTATGCATTTTAAATTTGGTTATAATTATTTACAACAAGATGTAATGTGTTACAACACACATTATGAATAATTCTAATGCATTATACATTTTAATAACCCTTTATAATGCATTATACATAAAGGCCTTATGTAAAGTATTACCAAAATGTTTATATTCCTTTAAGATTCATTTATAATGTTTGTGAAGGTATAAATTGTGTTGGGTGAGTTTAATATACTGAATTAAAGCAACATGATGTAACTTTTTTTCTTTTCTTTTTTTTGTAAACTGAAAAGAGTATGCAAGCAAAAAGCACAAGCTAAACACTTGCATCCTGACATCCAATTTTATTTAGAGGACTTCTTGATAAAGCTTGCTACCTTACAAAATATGTCTAGTTTGCATAGCATCACATATGTGTCCCTGGAGCACAAAAGCAGTCATAAGTAGCACAGGTATATTTGTAGCAATAGCCAACAATACATTGTATGGGTCAAAATTATACATTTTTCTTTTATGCCAAAAATCATTAGGATATTAAGTAAAGATCATGTTCCATGAAGATATTTTGTAAATTTCTTACCATAAATATATCAAAACTTCATTTTTGATTAGTAATATGCATTGCTAAGAACTTCATTTGGACAACTTTAAAGGCGATTTTCTCAATATTTTGATTTTTTTGCCCCCTCAGATTCCAGATTTTCAAATAGTTGTATCTCAGCCAAATATTGTCCTATCCTAACAAACCATACATCAATGGAAAGATTATTTATTCAGCTTTCAGATGATGCATAAATCTCAATTTCGAAAAATTGACCCTTATGACTGGTTTTGTGCTCCAGGGTCACATATGCAGTGTTTTTATTTACTTGTGGATCTTTATTTATTTGTGAATGTGTGATCAAGATTTGATAACTAGAGAGTTCTCCTCTTAAAAACAAGCTTCCAGAGGGGTTTTCACACTGTTGCAGTGACTGATAAAAACACAGCAGTCTGTTTGTGTTGATCTGATGAAGTGCTGACATGAGTTGTGCAGCTGACAGCAGTGGTTCTCTGTGTGTGCTGTGTTCAGGCGTGCTGAAGCGCAGGCGCTCGTGTTGCTCTGCTCTGCACAGCCAGTATCAGGGCTTTCTGGAGCGGCTGCAGCGGAGTCAGAGCGCGTGGCTGGAGCGTCAGCTGGAGCAGAGTCACCTCCGAGAGGAGCGGCTGGTGGCCCGAGTGCTGGCCGAACACACACGCTCCATGGAGGCCTTAGTCAGCCAGCTGTTCTCCGGCCTGAGGAGCCTCCTGCCCTCCTCACAGGCTCACCCTCATCCTCCAGCCCCGCTCAGCCCCAGCACACAGCCGGACACCAGCCCTGCGGAGCAGCACTGAACCCTCAATCACACTCACCTGAGACTCCCAGCGGCCCTCAAGAGTCTGCAGCACCTCACACACACTACCAGTCAAACGTTACTGGACAGCAAGATCTTTAGGGTTTTTTTAAAGAAGTCTCTTCTGCTCACCAATCCTGCATTTATTTGATCCAAAGTACAGAAAAAACAGTAACATTTTAAAATATTTGTACTATTTAAAATAACTGTTTTCTGTTTGAATATATTTTACAATGTAATTTATTCCTGTGATCAAAGCTGAATTTTCAGCATCATTACTCCAGTTTCAGTGTCACATGATCCTTCAGAAACCATTCTGATTTGCTGCTCAAGAAACATTTCTGATTATTATTATAAATATTTAAAACAGTTGAGTACATTTTTTCAGGACTCTTTGATGAATGGAAAGATCCAAAGATCAGCATTTATCTGAAATAAAAAGCTTTTGTAACATTATACACTACACCATTCAAAAGCTTGGAGTCAGTATTTGGAGTCAGTGGGGGGGGATTATAGAAATGAATACTTTTATTCAGCTTTAAATTGATCAAAAGTGATGATAAAAGACATTTATAGTTACAAAAGATTTTTATTTCAGATAAATGCTATTCTTCTGAACTTTAAATTCATCAAAGAAACCTGAAAAAAAAATCTACTCAGCTGTTTTCAACATAATAATAATAAATGTTTGTTTTTTTTTTTTGAGCAGCAAATCAGAATATTAGAATGATTTCTGAAGGATCATGTGACTGGATGATGCTGAAAATCCAGCTTAGAAATCACAGGAATAAATTACATTTTAAAATATATTCAGATAGAAAACAGTGATTTTAAATAGTAAAATATTTCAAAATGCTACTGTTGTTGCTTTGGATCAAATAAATGCAGGCTTGGTGAGCAGAAGAGACTTCTTTAAAAAATATTAAAAATCTTACTGTCCAGTAACGTTTGACTGGTAGTGTAAACTCATCCTGATGCTTTCTCAGAGTTCATCTTCAGCAGCTCTGGACTGGTTGGTTAAAGGTAGTGATAACGTAGCATCTGTTTAACACGGGTAGACATACAATATTAGCTTGTGTTTAACGGTTTGTTATTGTTTTCATTGTACCACAAGCTTCTGTGAAGTGTTCATCAAATGTTTTGTTGTGAATAAAGACGTGAGTCTGTGTGTGTGATTTATCAGGAGCCATGACATGCTGTGTTTGTAAAATATGTTCTCATGAGCCATATCTATTTTTAAAATAAACATGTAAAAACCAATCAAGGTACATATTAACCTGCTTAGTATGAGGCCATAAGAAAAGTGTTTTGTGTGTAATACATTTAAACTTGGTTTTTTTTTTTTTTTTTTTTTTGAGAAATTCCATAGTTTATTATTACTATTATTATTATTATTATTATTATTCATAAACCCATGGCAATGAGGACCATGGTTTTACCTGTGACTACGTATAATACATAATACATTGTGATAAAAATCTGTTATTGCTGCTTAACAAAGGAGCATTAAAGGCTGCCGTGAAAGGACAAAGCTTTCCCTTTAAATATGTTTAGTTGTAATTCATTTTAAAATTACTCAAAAGTAAAATGTTCACAAAAACACTTGTATATGTGACAAAAAATGCAATATTTTGTTAACTGAATCTGGAGTACATTCAATGATTTCTATTATTATTATTATTATTATTATTATTATTATTCTTTCTTCTTATTTTACTTATTATTGTACTTCTTTTTAAGAACAACAGTAAACATTCACATGGGAACTCATGGGCCGGAGGGTTAGGGTTAGGTGCTTATGTAAAACAATGCAATCATCAAACAATTAACAGCACATAAATCAAAACTACTTTACTACAAAATTAACTTATCGAATGAAATGCAAGCTTTCGAGGTGTTGATAGAAGTGATCTATTGCATCTATGTTTTGATCATCAATCTGAATCCCATCCAGATGAAAAGAATACATGACACTAGAATAAAACTTTTGTTTGTTTGGTTTTAAAGCAGAGGCTCTGTTCTTTCTTTTGACATTTTGCATGTTCAGATATTCATACAACAAAATATTCTGGGGGCCATTGAAATATTGTGAAAATTATCAAAAATTCTGGTGGTGGCTGGCAACTTTATATATTAATTCATTAATGTTGTTTATATCCTTTTTTATTTGTCACAGAAATGCACATTTGACAAACAAAATTTTGATTTAGGATGCAGTAAATTTACTGTTTTTAACAACATCCTCAAAAACCTAACAGCTTAAAAAAGCAAGGCTATGTTTATATATGTTCTGATATAATCACCGATATTGATCTTTTATCAGGCTCCGATAACTGAATTAACATTTTCATCACTAAAGATTATGTGGGAGCACTAGATCGCACTATTCATCTCCACCACTAGATGTAACTAGAGCGCTGTGTGGTGCCTGCAAACACTCTTAAAGAGTTTAGACTAAAAACAGCTGAAAACTGAACACAAACTATGTAGGAAATAATAATAGGAAGCCTTTTCATATACATATATAGTGCAGAACAGGGAGTGCTG
Organism: Spinibarbus caldwelli; assembly: GCA_039654775.1. Classification (NCBI taxonomy): domain Eukaryota; kingdom Metazoa; phylum Chordata; class Actinopteri; order Cypriniformes; family Cyprinidae; genus Spinibarbus; species Spinibarbus caldwelli. Next base: position 30,609,651 of record CM077247.1, on the reverse strand, counting down.
TAACATCTTGTACTTCAGTGTGTGTAACTCAGTCTCAAATGTTTATACAGGCTTATGTCTGTAAGAAATTAAAATTGTTTTAAAAACTACAGCTTATGCCTAAATTATGTAAATTAATGCCAAGTACAAAGAGTGTTGTTACAGTCTACCATAAAATCTGTTCTTGACCTGTAAATCTTATTTATAAATATGTTTGATTCATTTCTTTGACTTCATCTGACCAGCACGAGCACGGAAGGTTTCTAAGTGTTAGAGGCCTGATTGATATATTTGCGCCCGTGATGTCTGAGTCATGTAGAGTGTGTGAGAGGACCCTGACAGCAGCTGTGAGTGTTTACTGTGGGCTCGTGTGGAGCGCTGGCGTCAGGCAGGGCACAGGCAGAGCCAGAGGAATGTCATACCAGAGCAACAGCAGCAGGTCCTCCATGACTGGCACTCTGCCCAGGAGCAGACGGGCGCCTGTATGTTTGGGGGAAAAACACACATAAGACCAGCCATGGCTAAACACGTGTGTGTGTGTGTGTGTGTGTGTGTGTGTATGTGTGTGTGTATGTGTGTGTGTGTGTGTGTGTGTGTGTGTGTGTGTTTCTAAAGGAAAACACTGGACTTTCTTTATCATCATCATCATCATTATTATTATTATTATTATTATTAAACATTCATATGCATATTTATATTGTATTTTGTAATATGCAAATGAGCCATTATCTAATTAAATATGCACTGTAGAATCTAACAAATGGCCTGTCATTTTCAATCTGGCTTATTTGCACTGTTAAAGAGTTAGATTCTCATGCTAAACATGGCCAAAGCTTCAAAAAATAATTTGGACGCACGACGAAGTATTTCTGTGCCAAATACACTCCTTCAGGGTTTGTATAAGTTTCGGGAAGTTTTTTTTTTTTTTTTTTTTTTTTTGAGTATGGCCCTGTATGATGTCATAAAGGGCTGAATTCCTTGTATGGGCACTTCTCGCGGAAGACCAGAGTGAGAGCAAGAGCACAAATGCTTCATTCGGCAGCGCTGCACAGGACTTGCTCGAGAAGGATTTGTTTTTTTGTTTTAGACCGCAAAATCAACAATGTCACCAAAGAAGTGTGTTTTTGGTTGTGAGGGAAAGATAACCTTGTTCAGCTTCCCAAAGAACCCAGTGTTGTGCAAGTCTGTTAGTTTGTTCCTGGCATTTCTGTGATAAATGTTTTATAAACAAATTAAATAAAATGTAAGTCACTAAAGTTTTTGTTCCTGTTTTATTTATGTCATTGTCGATAGACGATCACTACGCAAAAGCTGCGCATGCTAATGACTCTTTAGCTCCGCTCACGGCACGCTTCCAGGAGCTCGGCTGTTTTCAGAGAGAAGCGGCACAGCTATATCTCTCTTTTATAAATCTGATAAAACTAAAGACTCTTTGAAGATATGAAGGATGCAATACCACTCTATAGGTACACAAGGTTAACATGAGATTGGCATAAACTGTGTGTGTTATGTTCTCTTTAAGTGGACCAAAGCAGGCAAACAACTGATTAGTTTTCCTCCACAGGGCAGCTCTGTTGACATAAGCATCCAGCACTCTCACTGGACGCACCAAATTAAGCCTCTCCTGGACTGGAGTCTTGAAGGCCTGCAACACTATGGGCCTTGGCACATTCGTAGGCACCTTCAGAACATAACCCAGCCTCGGGTGCAGAAAAGCTTTCATCATACCAAGTGCAAATTCTAGGCACGATGGAGCAACCAACAGTGCCTGAAGATCTCCTACTCTTTTAAGAGATGATATTACCAGCAGAAACTTCCTCAGTGGACTCAATGGAGCTTTGCATAGCCCTTCCGATACCAAATCCCATGCGGAACCCTAGTGTGGCTTTCAGACCTCAGCCTTAAGGCACCACGGGAGGAAATGAGATACCAACAGATTTCGATGACTGACCACCCAAAGGTGCATGGTAAGCAGCAATGGCTGACAAATACACCTTTAAGGTGGAGCGAGATAACTCAGAGGAGAATCGCTGCTGCAGGAACTCCAGCACTGAACCAACCGGGCAGTTAATTGTGTCAACTTCCGCATCAAGAAGTGAACACAACACTTCAAGGCATACTGTTTCCTTGTGGAGGGAGCTCTGGAGTGTAGTGTGGTCTTAACAACCTCAGTTAAGAGACCGGAATCTATGAGTTCCACAACTCTGCTTCCATAACTCTGGGCAGGGGTGAAGGATTGAGCCCCCCGACTGAGAGAGAAGGTCCCTCCTGACCAAAATCTCCCACAAGAGCTGTTTAGGAAGGACTCTAGGTCTGAGAACCAGACTCAGGCCAGCCAGAAAAGGGCTACCAATAGTAGACGGACCCTCTCCCAGTGGACTCTCTACAGAACTCCCGGTACCAGAGCAATCGGGGATGAAGTGTACAGACATAGCCTTGGCCACATCTTTACCATGGCATCCAATCCGAGAGGAGCTGGATGCATGAGGGAGAACCAGAGTGGACGGTGTGTCATTTATTTGAGATGCAAACAGGCCCACTTCTGCCTGGCTGAACTCCTTCCATATCCAAGGTGGTGGAGCCCCCTTTCCCTAGGCCTCATCCCCTGCCTCAACGGGATGTCTTCTCTCTGATTAAGGTACCCAGGGATATATTCTGCCCTCAGGGAGAGCAGTTTTCCCTAAGCCCACAAGAGATCTGGTGTGCCAACTTGTAAAGTTGGCACGACCACATACCCCCCGATGGTTGTTGTAAAAGACCACCAATGTGTTGTCTGTGAGAACAAGCACATGATTGCCTCTCAGGTGTGAGAGAAAATGTTTCAGTGCTCGAAACATGGCCAACATCTCCAGACAATTTATGTTCTATATGAGGTGATGGTCTCCCCACAGACCCTGAGCTGATCAACCATTCATGATCACACCCCACCCTGTGACAGATGCAATGGTCATAAGCATTACACAATGACAAGGTCCTCCCAACATAGGACCCTGGGACAAGAACTTTCTTTCACATGACTAAGGCACGAAGGCATCTCCAGATGACCTTGATCATGTGAAATGGGTTGCCCCTCGACAAAATCCCTTGGGCCTGAGCCACCACTGTGAAGGTCTTATGAACAGCAGGCCAGTGTCGGAATGACCCTGTTGAATCGAGGCGGATGAGATGCAAACTGGATTCTGTAGCCTCTCTCTACAATCTGGAGGACCCATTGAGACACATTTAACAGAAGTTTCCACACTGCCAGATGGTCTACTAAGGGAACCAACCTCTCGAGACTGGCTTCTGGTGTACTTTGAGTAGTCAGTTGAGTACCCTGAAGTGGATGACCGTAGGGAACAACCGAACTGACCACTTTAATAACCTCCTTGGAGGGTACGAGCCTCCCAATGTCCCATGTCTCCAGGCAGACACTGAGATCTGAAGGCATTGGAGACCACCGTGCCTTGAAGCACCTGAGGTGGCGGGGTTGACATAATGGCCCCCTGAGGGCACTGATGTGTACCATTCTTGCCCAGAGGGGTCTGCCCTCAGAGGCCTGACACCCCTGGCATCAGGACCTCTTCGCTGAAGCCTTCTTCAAGAGAATGACAGTCCTCAGATGTGCCTTCTCTTTAGAAGACTTCAGCTGAGAGTGCCGCCCCAGCCCTCAGTCTTACTATGGAAGGCTTGGGATGCAACACACTGCCTAGCAAGGGAGGTTGTGCTGATACATCTTGATGACCAAGTGTCACCGAAGAGGTGGGAAGGATTGCCCTGGAGTAAAAACTTGTTCTTCTCTTTGATTTCAGACAAGAGACAAATCTATGACCCAGCGCAACTCTTGAAATGCGTCCGCCCTCATCGAGATCTTGCAACGGGTCAGATTGGCATGCCTGCAACAAAGCCATAGTATGCAGACATGCCTGGCTTGACCTTCTGCTGTGTACGCCTTACTCACCAAAGCCAAGGTTGTTCTGCACAGCTTGGCGGGCAATGTCAGGGCCTTAAGGGATGACGCTGTATTGGGGGAAGGATAGCTCCCAAGTGTCTGTTCCACCTTAGGCATTGCCCCATAACCCTGCTTATTTAGCCCTTTAATGTTGGAATAATTTGTAATAGTAGGGCTGTACAGCTGAGCTGAATATGGTTTATTCCACGATCTCCACACTGAAAACGGCAGGTCCTGACATGGAGGTTGTGATGTTTAGTCAATGTTTAGCTTGGCTACAGCACGAGTTACAACCTCCACCAGCTTCTCATACACAAGAGACTGAGATGGTGAATCATTGGTCTCCTCTGTGTCAACGCTGACCACATCCACCTAATCAGAGGAGGACAGGTGCAGCATCAGGCTCTCACTCTGGGGGAAAGAAACCACAGAGCGGGCTTCCAAACCCTTTGAGAGAGCACTGGATATAACAGGTGAGGGCATAGAGAGGGCAGTCTCCAATCTCTCTGCTAAATCCATTTGTGATACCCATGATCTCTGCCAAGGCACAGCAGTGGGATCAGAACCGCAAGGATCATGGGCCTGGGCACCCTCCTCAAAGACTGCCCGATGGGAGCGGAGCATTTGCAGAGGCAGTTGCTCACAATGCGCACAGTCAACCCCTCAAGAGCTGAACCTGCTCCACCCCTAAGCAAGCAACACATCTAAACTGCTGCTTGCTACCCTTATCTTTGCTCACTATTCTTATGTGGTATTTTTTTGTGCACTGACATGGACAAACAACACTTTTTTGACGGACATTTTTAACACAGAACGCTTGCTGAAGACATGACGATCTGCCATTCCATTAGACTGATTCACATGTGCTAGAATGTACAATCACACAGAGGCATCCCCTCTGCATTTTGACACAGCATGAGTTCCCTTGATAGAGAACTCCTGTTTGACACTAAACACTAGAAGCACCTCCTAATGAGTTTGAAAGCATTACCTTGTGGAAAGTCCAAGACATCACTTCATCTACCACTAATTTTACTTTTCAGCACTGGATGGTACAGTGGTCCAGTAGTACACAAACAACGAAATCTCCACAACACAACAAAATCGCCACAACACAATGCATAGGACTAATTTCATTGTGTTGCAGCTTGTTTCCGTTGTTTTGCAGCTTGTGTCTATTGTGTTGTGGAGATTTCGGTGTGTTGTGTACTACTGGGCCACTGTAGGATGGACCTCAAAGACTCGCACAACATCATCTTACAGTTCTTTAGTAATGTACAGTCAAACCAAAAATTATTCAGACACCAATTATAATTTTTGATATTTTTTTACTAGTGGGTGCAGGACACTCTAGTTCATTTATATAAGTGAGGATAGCTAAATGAAGTAAACTTATTATAAATATTATATTCAAATATTCTTCATACAGTGGACTACCAGTACAATTGATAAAAAAATTCGGACCAAAGTTTTGATTTGACACTTTGACCTGAGCATGTTTTGTTACATACCTTTTTATCAAAGTTATCTGACATTATCAAGATGAATTTGTTTTGACAGTTTAACTCCGAGTTCTTGACATTTTTTATTACCATTTTCTAAACTATAGTAAATAAACTGTGATAATGTGTGAAATGTTGATGGTGTCTGAATAAATTTTGGTTTGACTGTATCAGCTTAGTTACTGGCATTTTATTTGGACTGTACACTGGCCTGCTGTTGCCTGGTTTCTCCCAAGGTTTCTCTCTTTTTCTCCATTATCCAACAGCAAATAAAGTTTTTTTATTTCTTGCCACAGTCGCTTTGGCTTTCACAGTAGAGGACCAGAGATATTATGTACTGTGTATTGTGTATACAGTAAGCATCATGGCATGGCTTTCCATGAATTCGTCAGTTAAACTGCTTACAGGTGGACGATATAAACACAATCTTAAAAACCTGTCATTTAGATGTCATTGACCCCTGACAGTGACACACACCACCAAACATTAATTGGGATTGGCACTTCTCATCTAAACTCTTATGAACTGAATAAAACAATACAGATTTCCATATGACTGCATTATGAGTTAATAAAGCCATCTTGCAATTAAAATTAAATATATCCAGTTTTATACATACACTACGCTGGAATAATCACACAATATCCTGTATACTACAGCAGATCTCTGCTGTTTGATTGTTTATAATCATCTCATGTAAACTATTCTGTCATCCAGCTCTAAATGGTTCAATGTGGACTAGTGTGTTATAAACATTAACTTCATGAATTTATGTTAAGCTGCTTTGAAAAGTGTTATACAAATAAACTGACAACTTGACTAAATGCATTCTGACTAATCCATCTCATCTGTATCTCCATTTGGCGCAAAACCAGACAAGCTAATATTGTATCAATGGACTAAAGTTTGCTTGTGTCTAGAAATGGACCTGATCACAGTTCAGATACAGACTCTAGTCACCTTTATTTTTATGGCACGTCATACAACAAAGATTGTTCCAAAGCAGCTTCACAGTGATAAACAGAGAAGTAAGAATTATTGATGCAAACTTCATCAAATAAATGACAAATCCTAATGCTGCTGTAAAGAAGCTCTAAACACGCAATAGAGTTATTATTCAGCTCCAGTCAGTTGATCCAGTCAGATCAATAACTGTGTAAAGCTCATCTATTATGAAACAAGTTCAATTCAGGCATAAGCAGCTCTACTGAAGACAGTAGTGTCATTATTCAGTTCAACTCAGTTCAATGTTGATTCAATTCATGAATTATGATCAAAAGACGTTAGTGTCATTATTCAGCTTAATTCAGTTCAGTTTTGTTCTCATCTGATACATTGATACATTTACAGATTATCTCTAGAACTAGTGCCATTTAATATGCTGATATCTCACATATCTTGATCTGTTGTTTGGCCAGATTCACCCACAATGTAGAAATCTGGTCTTCAAAGAGCTTCTGGATAGAAGGACTGCTTCTACTGCTCAAAGAGTGTTGTTAATTATGATTACCACCTAATTATGGTTACATATGTTTAAATAGCACATCTGAAGGGTTGCTGCTGGAATAAGAGATGAGCAGCCACAGCATGATGTGGAAGTGACTTCAGAGAACTGAGATCCACACTGATCATGCCCTTAAGATCTCACCGCTCTCAGCGAGAACCGCAGGAGGATATGAGCGTTTCAGGTAACTCAGGCTGTGTTCGAGAGACGCTGTCTTCTGGCTGGAGCAGTAAAGCCCTCACTGGTACAGTCTGCTCAACCACAGGACGTCCAGTGAGGTGATGAGCTGACAGATAGGCACAGGCCTTCAGAAACACCCACATGAAGGCATCTAAGCAGGACAGCATGTTTCATGAACAGACTCAGACTCAGATGTGGTTTGAAAGCACCTTACACACCAGTGAAGACACGTTCAGGTGATTTCATCTGACACCGAAGCATCAGCCTCTTATCGCAATGTAAGTAAAAAACCTGATTAGCTGTGTGTGAATGAATCTGAACTAAAATCTGCTGAATTGTAATTACTATATAATAGGTTGAAATGCAGAAGTTCAAACACACACACAGAGTTGTGTTCAGTTTACATTAACTTCGATAAAACTGCAAATTACACATTGTTTTTTATTTAGTTATTTCACAGAGACTTTATTCTTAATGGTCAAGTTTGCATCAAAGCAGCTATAAAATAGTAAACATGAGAAAAGCATTAGTGATGCAAACTTCAATCAGAAATCAGTCATTTCAGTTAAAATTACATCTTCAATTTCAGCTTTAAATGGTCCTGCAGAAGAGAATATAGTGGCGTATTCACAATTCAGTTATTCAGTGACCTCATTCGATAGTTTCCAGTACAACTAACTCACTACTTTTACTCAGTATTAATTATCATTAAGCCCCCACTGAGCAAATAGGCAACAGAAGGGGGAAAAAACTACACCAGGACACAGAAATGGGGTTTCCTTCTTTAATGCGACTCCATTACATTTAAGCCATTTAATTTAAAAGCACAAATAACATGAAAAAAAAAAAAAATCTACAAAAGCAAACAGCTGTGGGCAGATGAAGTGTGTGCTGCTGCTTCTGTTAATGACTCATCCCATATCCCACCCTTGAGTCGCTGTGCGGAAACCTCTCCTCAATCTAAGTTTAGTGAACAAATTATTTTGTGAGTGTATTATTATTCTAACAAGCTTTGAATAACTTTCAGGAATACATTGAAGAAAAACAAAAACAAATAGCAGCTTAAACTAAAACTAAGTATCTAAATACATATGATTTTACTTTGTGCAACCACTTACCTAAAAGAAGTAAACTTACAATCTTGGATTTATGTATTTTGAAATTAAAAAAATTTAACAGTATTTGATTTGATGACATTTCATGTAATGCTTAAACAGGACCACTTGATTGTTTTATCAATAACAACTTTGTGGTTTAGTGAACAATAAACTACCTAACTATATAAAAAATAAACATAATCAGAGTTTTTTATTATTATTTTTGCATTTAGGCTACAGTGTTTACATACAGAGTTTATACTGCAAACAGTAGATGTAAAAACTTCGTAGCTCCTGATATGTAGACTTTGACAACCAGCTCCTGAATGTTGTAACACTCTGTAATATTATTGAAATATTCACAGTTTATTAGAAAGATTACTGCAACTGCATCTCCTCTGATTATACTGCCCTCAAACCTCTCCATTAATTCGGTGCGACCTACTTTCTGACAAGAAGCTCATTATATGAAGTGTGACAACAGCGTTTTATATATATATATATATATATATATATATATATATATATATATATATATATATATATATATATATATACAGGGATGGACTGGGAGTAAAAAACGGCCTGGATTTTCTTCCAAATAGGCCCACCACAAATACAAACAGCCACTACTATCTCACAATATTACAGCAATCAATATATTGCATTTATGGCAAATAAATAACATCACAAAACCCATGGTGACTCTGCTGAAAAAAAAACAATAGAAACCATTACCGAAATTCTAATGGTTTCCACTACAAATGCCATTACAAACATTACACATTCCATCATTAAAAACATTAAACAATGGTTTCCTGTAGTGTGTTTTGGGACATGTTCCATTAGGATTTAGTGGTTTTAACAATAATAATATTTAACAACAATAATAGGCAACCAAATATCAGTAGAGACCAATAGGGTCCATTACAATTTCCATTAAAACCAATACAATTTCCATTATAACCAGTAAAACCATTACAAATTCTATTGATGGTTTCTATTTTTGTTTTTTGTTTCTTGTTTTTCAGCAAGGGATTGAAATAAATGTATTAGGCCTATTATATGAACTTAAATGCTTGAAATCTACATAAAAATAGCAGAAAGCAAAAATGTATATGACATAATAATAAACATAAAATCTAGAAACCTGAAACTACAGAATTCTC